>QYTT01077585.1:1232-24768 GCA_006980735.1 Dasypogon diadema | reverse complement strand
TCAAAAGATATAGAATAGTTTTAGTTATTTGGACTCTTTTAAAAGTATTTGATATCTTATTAGCCTTACTGTCGTAAAGTTCTTTTTGATTCAGGTTTAGAAAAAACCTATTGTTGAGTTTCGTTTCTTTTTAGTGCTCTTTGATTTGGTCCTTCGAACCGGATTCGACATAAATTTAAGCTTAATTCGTGTGGGAATTTGTATTGAAACGTAAAAACTAACAAAAAACACAGGAAACAGTAGCAAATTCAAAATTAAAATGAGCCTTACATCAATTCAATGACACCAATTCCGTATTGGCATTAAAGCATGATGAGAAATCGCCACGTCAAAAAGAAATATACACACAAAATGAGCAATGCATTTTGTTAGTTCTTATGATCTCTCAATCTATCCCGAATGAAAACCACTAGGGCGCCGAAAAGAGTTCTTGACAAAGATCTCAGGGACCATATGAAGCCCTCCTTCATCTGGTCAGACCGAGGCGAAATGATGTTGAATACTGTTTAGGCAGTCCACCGAATTTAACCCATTGATCCGTACAGTTAATAATCTTGACTCCTCCTTATGGTCACACCATCTTTGGAGATCAAAGGTAACCAGAAATATCCGGATGCTCTAGGGTATCGATACCTGAAAGTCCTTTTTTCAACATGGACAATAGGACAATGTAGTATTGTAAAAATAAAAGTTATAGTGCAATACGCAGCTACTTGTTATTTTTCTCAAACAAACTCAAAAAGACTTTCAACAGCTTTAAGTATTTTTAATTGTAAATTTGTGAGGAGGAGAATAATTAAAACTACTAAAAATCGACAAAAATTAATCCCAGAACGATTGAATGAGCGTGTCCGTCCGTTTTTATTGGTTTGGATGTTTGCTAGAAAAGTTTAGTTTTTTCCGTAGATAAGAAATAATGAGAAAAGAACAAAACGCGAAAGTTCTCTGTTACATAAGTAGAAGAAAAGACACAAAATTGGTCCAACAGTAGTTAGTCCTTTGTTTGTTTCGTAAAAGTTTTGTGATTTTTGTTTTATTTTTTAATGTATTTTGTTTTGTCATATTTTTTATACATAAAAAAAACATTTATATATATTTTCTGTTCATAGCACATTTCCCCCTAGATTTATGCTGAAAAAAAATAATTTTTATAAAATTTATTAAATATTTTTCAATTGTTTTTTTATGTGTGTTTTTGTGTTTCTTAGTTAAGTTTGCTTCTGTGTGCTTTTGCCGTGTTTGCTTTGCTTCTTAGCGTTTATTTGTCTAGCCTGAAAAAATATATTAAAAGAGTTTTCAACGAAAATATTTCACCGGCCTGCAATAAATTTCGTAATTTTGCAATTTTGCAGACATTGTCTGAACAGGTAAGTACGGTGTGTTTTTGTTTGCAGGCGTATCTGGCTCATTTCAGTCCGGTTTAGTGATTTCGAATGAAAATTAATTTCGTTTTCTGTTGATGATTGGCCAATTAAAAGATATTCCTTGATTTTTGTTGGGGCTTGTTAAAAATCAATTTATGAAGTTGATTTTTACTTCAACTCGTTAGGGAGGAAATTTCCTGTGATTTATGCTTAAGTGTTGCATTTCAGTGGGTGTGTGGGAGAAAACAATAAATGACGAGTTTTGAGAACAAAACCGGCGGAAATCTGTTTTAATTGAATTTTTCTCTGTTGATTTTTGTTGTGTTTTCAAGTTTAAGTACTTTTGTCCACGCAATCACTTCTGGAGTAACATGCAGAGGTCGACATTGGTGTTCAATAAAAAGCCAAAAATATTTACTCTTGGTATTGTTGTAAAAAGGACGGTTTTCAAGATTTCACGTACATTTCAGTGGATCGCAAATTACTGAGTACTATCAAAATGAGTCGAATATGAACGCTGAAATGGACAGGTTCTGATACCTGTCATGTTTTCTCGGATACCTTAAACCATTGACCTCCTCCCGCTGCGATGACTCATACGCGTATCTAGCAACAAAAACAGTTTCATCATAAATTTCACCATCTCAACAAAAAGTCTTCAAAAACACATTAAAAAAAGAAAATAAATAATTTTTCCGACAGATAGGAGGAGGCGGAAGCCTTTTTCCCTCTCAGCGAAGCACACGGGAAAAAAACTGTCAACAACGACCCATTTGCCGTAATGACTTAAGCCAGGTAAATCGTCGTGCGCTCCGCAAAGTTGTGCTGGCTGCTGTTTCTGCGAGTTTCGCCCCAAAAAGACACCTGAGACCGTTTGTTTTTCATCGCACCCACTTCGCATATAAGGAATTAACTGAGATAGCCAGTGGTGAAATGTCATCTCACCTTACACAAGCAGCATCTCGTCTTCAGGAGACATTAAAATCATCAGCCCACCTGAATTCGGTGAGCAGTGCTATGCCACTACTGTGGTGGCTCAGTGCAATCAGCGTGGTCTTCTGGGGTCTTTTGTGGAGCGTTTTTACGTTGTCACCGTCGCTTTTGGTCTTGTTAGGGCTTCTTGTAACTTCCACTTTAATTTGGAATTGAATCAAATTCGAAGGAGCACTTCCAGGTTGTTTTTTGGATAAGTTTAATGCTGCTGTCAGGTTTTTGCATGTCGTTTTGTGCGGTGTGGCAGAATGGGATGAGTTAGGCCTCATTTTAAAAGTGGAATGGTCTGACAGCATCAGTTTTACTTCTTGAATTTCATCTATTAGAAACCTTGGATTTAAAGAACATCCAAAAAACTAAATTTGTTGTCTTACACTCTGATCCCTCACGTTCTGCTTTTCCCTTAAGGGCGAACCTGATTTAGGGGGTCGTTACATAATTGTCTTCCGGGAAGGTTTTCTTTAGTTAAAGTAAAATCAATCTTTTCAGCGCTTTCAAAGCGCTGTTTAAAAAATTCCATTTTTACTTGAAACACGTTCAAACACATGTTAAGACTAATAAACGCCAATACTGAGTAATTTATTCAATACGGAACATCAACCTAGCCAATAGTCTAAAATTTTGGGAGCATACTCTATGATAGTACTGCCAGGAACATGTTCGTATTATGGTAGATGAAACATAGGTACAGGGATTCAATCTACGAACCAAAACTCAGTCAACTCAATGGCAGAGGCTGAAGTTCGGTCCCCTGGGACCGCCTCCTTGACTACATGCCTGCATCGATCTGTAGAGAATAGGCCTTTGGGGTGTTCTCAGCAAAACCGTGAATGGGATTAAAAGTCAGAAAGAATCGATCGATCATTAATAAAAAGTAGAAAGAAATTGGGGGGGAAATGGAGCCGTGCGGTACCCCAGTTTCTTTTTTGCTCTTTTTGGTTTTTACACTGAGTCAAAACTCAGGAGATGCCTTATGATCTTCCAGCTTAGACTTTGGGTGGAAAAACGGAGGAAAGGGAAGAAAAATAAAACTAAAAATAGTAAGCAATAGTAAGGAAGGGAACTTTAAAGTTATTTTAGGCTTGGTGTAAAGTGTGGTGCCAATAGGATTTTTTTTCTGTTGCATTATCTGAGCCCTTTTATGACTTTGGCGATGCAGACGTCTTCTCCAGGTGTCAGTAAAGTCTACCTTTTGGTTTTGTCCACTTTTTTTCATAGTGTGATGTCGTTACACTGGAGACGGGCAGGGTTGATTCAATCAATTCTAAATCCCTTTTCTCCTTTCAGTTCACACTTTATTTCCTTAGTTCTGCTCGATTGTACTTTTTTTGATTTTCTTTCACAAATTATATTTTCTATTAATGTTCTTTTGTTATGTGTTTTTGACCATGTCTCATCATGTCACATAGGCTTCTGTATTGCAGTCTCAACCAACATATGAGGTGCCGTATAGTTGTCTTTCTCTTTGGGATTATTACTATTAAGAAGTATCTGCTGGAACGGGAAGAATTCTTCCTCCCAGATCTACAGTTCTTTGACATCATTATCATTAGCTCAATTTAATATAATAAGCCACAAATGTGGATATCTTTCTTTGGCGGAACAGAGCTTCGTAGTGTCCGAGAATGTATTTCACTGTCTCGTCATCCTCCAACTCCAAACGGAATCGGCTTACGTCATCCCCAACTTTCTACTTCACATTAAACATTGGTCAGATTCACAAAAATAACAGAATTATATGATTTTCAGGGAACTTCAAGTAAAGTGGTAAACCATTGATAAGTCCAACTTATCTGTGTCCATCCGTGTGATCCCCCACCGAGAATGCATTTCTGTCCAAATCTGGACATAGAGATTACGACTTGGAGAGTAGTCAGTATTTGCGTTCTATGGGGTTATTGTCATGGCAAACATTTCGGGTTTTTGCTGCTGCTGTTGCTACTGCACCCGAGGCAAAATTAAATCCTTCTGATTGCAAATCCTTCTGATGGCAGATTAAATAGACCACATTGAAAACTTTCAGTTCCAGCAATTCCGTTTGATTTGATTTTTGATCCGCCCGCCCGTCCAATTCACACTTTTGTAAATATCATTTAGATTTTACGATTGCTTGCTATCCCTGACCATTTTTACAGAATTTAGCACAGTTCGGTAATAAATCAGTTGATCAATGGAGCCCACGATTCCACCCCCACCCAGAGTGGGAATGAGCTTTCTCCGTGAACTAAATTCACTGGGGTTCCAAGTGGGCACATCCAAAATTTTGCAAGATTTCGAAGGCCAATCACAGCCTTTGATGGCTCCAAATGGTCATTAAAACGCCTGAAATTTTGTTTATTTCGAATTAGTTAAATTTGAGCACATTTTCAGCTCGGCCCACAGCCGCCGTGCACGGGCAAGGTAACCCCGTCGAAGTGGCAACGTGTGCGCGCAAGAATCTGACAAAGACCAGAAGTGTTCGGCCCACGGTAAAAATTTGATTAAACCGAAGATAAAAAAAAATTGGTGGAGTAAAATCCGGGACTCTTTCTGTTGTCGCTGTGAATTTGTTGTGCTGTTTGGCAGCGATTGCGACCACAGTGGGCTTCTTCTGCGCTTGTAATTTCGACCTTGCCTGACACAGAACGCCGACACACAGGTGATAGACCTCGCCGTCGACGACGTCGTCTAAGTAATCTAAAACGAGTGGAAAAGCAGCACAGCGCTAGCACTGCGCTGCGCAGTCTTTTTGCGCAAGTTCGCCCACGTGGACTTGTTGTGGTCACGCGGCTGGTACAGAGTCCAAGACATGAGCCTGAAAGTGTCCGGCGTACAGGACAAGGTGGTCAAGCCATATTCAGGAGCCCCGACGCTCAAGAGCAAGGTTTCGGATTTTGAGGGCCCCCGATCTCCTCGATCCAATTGACTAGTGGCCCGGTAAGTGCAAGCAAAAACACAGCACCGGAGTCCCGTCCACCTTTTTTTTCTCTACCTGCGCTAATCAATGAAGGTGGAAAGCAGGCCAGACCTACATTGACTCTTGCATCACCAACTGTTCCTGCTTCCGGCCCTACGTCATATGTAAATATACCCGCGCGCTGCCGCCCACGCACTCCGAACGCAACCACGAGCGGTTGCTGGCTTTGTTATTTTCGCCTGAAAATGTTCTCTGGCTTTCCTACCTTGGTTACCTGGCCGAGCCGCGCACACCGCGAGATTCTGTTGCTCGATAGCGCTGTGAAGTACGCCGGCGTGTTGGAGTCATAATGGCGAGTGATTTGTGGTAACACGCGTGAGTGACGTAAGCTCCGCTTTCCAGTAAAACTCGATGTGGTGAGTAGGTGGGCGCCATTTGTATCCACTTAACAGTGCCCCAGCGAGTGTTTTAGCAAAACGTTTCGGGTTTTCTTAGATTTTCGATAGCACGGTTTCTGTGACAGCAGGGCAATGGGCACTGTCGTCGTGGAAAGTCTTGAAGACTTGATTACCGCAATTTTTTCTTTCTGTTTGCCCGTTTTATGAGGGGTTTCGGAGTTATCTGACCACAAGAGTTGTTGTTTCTTTGTTGAGTGGAGGCTGCTTGTAACCTTCGGGTGATTAGGTAGCAGCAAGTGATGGAGGGCGGCTCGGATAGCCCACGTATCATTTTACGAAGAGTTATTTGTCTTCGCTGCTTAATCAAGAGTTAATCTGCTAATGTGATCTGGCAGACTTCTGGGCTTTTATCTGGAAATGCGTAAGAGCCTCCGGGCGAGGAATGGATAAGTTTTCAGGGAAGATGGAAATACGTGAAGCAAGATTTGCTTCAAATCCCGCAGCTGTTTGCTGTAGGAGGATCTAAGCAATAAAAGTTCCCTAAATGTGGGTATGCAGGTTATAGAACCTTTTATGAAAGTAGCTGAGCTTCTTACTGGGTGTTTCATCTTTTTTCGAAGGTGATAACAAATTACATTACGTGCCACAACACTTCCTGCAGTTATTTACACATGAAATTTTAAGCCTTCCTGTTATGTCTTTGTTTGGAATTGATTCTGTCAATTCCTAATGAGAATTTAACAAAGATTACCAGAAATTACAAATTGATTTTAATTCCTTAATTCTTTTTCAATTCCTTCTCTAAAGGAATTGAAAAAGATTTACAAAATTTAAATCGGCTTGTAATTCCGGGGTAATTACTTTTCTTAATAACACGCTTCACTTGCTTTAGACCACTTTAAGTCAGTCAGGGTTCAGAGAAGGATATTTCTGTGAAAGGATCAAGAAATCGAATAGCGTGCGTGTTTCTAAATTTCGAGAGAGCGTTCAAAACAGTTGATTATCAATTGCTACTGTACAAAATGAAGAGCTACGTAATAAAAGGAGAAGGATTAAAATTGTTTAGAGAATTAGAAGAACGGAGGTGGGAGGAAGGCCGCATCTTCTGCTGTTTCCATCAATGTATGGGTTCCACAGGGGTCGATGCTGGGTACACTCATATTTTTGTTGTATATAAAAACGTGTAAGCGTTTCACAGTTGAAGTCTCCAGAAATGCTGGAGAAGTTTGTGAACGTATCGTGTGGTATTGTCTCTTATACACGCAGTTGTTCATGCATTTTTGAATGGCTTGACCTATTTAACTTAACAATTCAACTATTGCACAACTTTTAGTTATTGGATCGATTTCCAAAAAACAATACTTATTTTGGAAAGCCCAGTTCTATTTGCGATGTGTTTTTCTTTTCCTTTTAATCTCTCCTGAGCTAACGTTTTTTGCCAGTTGACTTTCATGAGGATTAGGTTAATCTTTTTCTGTGGGATATTTTTGAGCCGGATGGTAGTTTTTTTTTTTTCTTAATGATTTTCCCTGCTTTTTGGTAACAAATATCGAAATCCAGGGTCCAGACTCTGTGCTAATTTATAATTAATTGGGGACATTTAAAGAATAGAGAAACAAAGGTTGTAATAAAATTTTATTTATTTTATTTTCAATGTCTCTGAAGTTCCACCAAGTGTTGAAATGAAGAAGAGGGTTGTTCGTCGTGTTGGGACGATTAGGGCCATATATTCCGTGCCAGTGATGAAAACAAGCGATGTGCTAAAAATAAAGAAAAAATACAAATTTAAGTACTAAATTATTTTTGGAAAATTCTTGAGTTTAGTTAAACTTTCTTATTCAGTTTTTACAATCTTCAGGAGAGAATTACAATTCTCGCCAACGCACAAACAAATTGTTGTAAATTTGTAGTTTTTCACTGTAGAAAATAGAAAAATTAATGGAATTAGTTGAGCGATATAATTCCTATTTCCACAATGCAAAAATTATGAATTTATGTGAAAATGTGGCAGAGTTTTTTCAGCTCTCTGTTTTCATCAATCCTCGTCAGTTACAAAGTTAACTGCTAGAAAATTGCAGGCAACATAGTGCTAGATGCAAAGCTAAAAGATTTTTAGAAATAACTTTTAGATCTCCAATTGGTGAAGTATATAATTGTGCCCGTCTGGTTGTGAAGTGAGAACGTCTTGTACTAAATTTGGCTGTATACAAGTTCCCAGAATTTTAATACCTTCGATTCCAATGCTTTGTAATGTAAAAGTATCCCACAGAATTGTTGTACCGTTGGAAAGTTAACTTAAAAACTTCCCATCAAATGTTTTCATTTTTAATTAAAAGTACCTCAAACAATTGTCTCAAGAGCCCACAGCGAATAAGAATTCGACTGACCTGATGCTGTGAATTAAGTCGAACGTCTTTGAAGGGGAACTAAAGTCGCTCCATTCAGAAACTTCTCTGTTCTTTGGGAATCAGAGGCAGTCAGAAGGAACGTCACATTTACAATTGCTCGAGGGGATTTCTTTGAAAGTTTGTTGGCAATTTTGACCCAAGTATTTTCTTGACACGACAAATTTTTCTTTTCCTTCTGCAGCAGTGAGGGCTACAATCTTACCATCCCCCGAGAGTGGTGAACCACCTTCATTTATTTTCACCACCTTTCAGTTGTTTTCCAGCAGTTGCAGCAGGAAACTGGGAAACGTTTCTTTTCTACTGTCAATTAGTCCAATAAGTTCCAGGAGTAAATCCCTTTTTGGTATCTGTTGAACCGTGGAGCGCTGCACCAACATTACAACTTTTGGGGAATTCTTTTTCCCCCGCTCAACGGAAACAAAAGGGGGCACCTAAAGGAGCTGGAGACCGAGATGACACGAAGTTCTCCCTGTTTTTCGAGAAAATTTATTTTCCTTATAAAACTTGAACAGAATTTGTAAACTTTACAGAAGTTGCTGACGTCATGCAATCCAATCCCATTTTTTGTGAACCTTCTCTGAAGTGTTTCCCATCCGACGAGAGTGGATGGATCTCCATCTGGAGATCCCTGTGATATCTGAACGAGAAATGATTTCGTGTCCCACCTCATGTACTTAGATTCGTTTCACTCGTGTCTGTGGAGCAGAGTCGGTGGCACATGATTCCTCCCATGAACAACGTAAACAGGGAACCTTCCTGCTCATCGAGAATACTTTCCATTCTGAAAATTGACTAACGACATAGAGCCGGCCGTTAAATTACTTGAAAAATTTGAGTGTGCCTCGGTTCTGGGGTTTGCATAATTGACAAATAGAAGTCATCTAAAGGCACTAATGGGCTCAGGGCCTGTGGAAACTTCCTCGGCTTCCAGGCTGAGAGCTGACAATGGCACTTAAATGAGAATACCCCACGGATACTTTTACGCTGGCACAGGGAAAGCGGGCGCCGTCTTTAATTCTGAGTGTTCCAAGAAGTTTCCAACATAGCTCGTAACGAAATTGAAGGGAATTTTTCTTCGGAATTTCAAGGAACTTCTAAACTTCACTCTGGGCCGGGTGGGATCAAAGAGCAAAGAAACCATCAGCAAAGGTAAACTTTCGTTTTAAGGAAATCACCTGCGAATAAAGAAAGAGCAACGGCTACAAGGCGAGCGGCCTAAAATGATTTTCGCAAACCCCGAGTACGCCCACGTGCCGTGGTGTACGCTGAAATTTCCAGAGGCTCCGAAAAGTTTCGCATCCTTCGCAACTTTGGCAAGAATATTTTTTCAATTTTTGTGTATTTTTCAGCCTTATTCCCTCCACTCCCTGGGTTTAGTAATTTCGGCCTTGACAAGCTATCCTTCGGCATATTTGCCTGCCTTCGCCTCCTGTGAGGACTAACCCAACGTGAGAGTATCCGTCACCATCACTTGAGTTGTTAAAAAACTAAAGACAAATAATTTCTGGGTCAGGAGTTTGAGGTGGCGGAAGCGAAAATGAATTCTGAGCCACAAGCAACCGGGGAAGACATCTTCAGGCTCCTTAATCACCCAATTGTAGACCACAAGTAAAAATGATCTCAATCTGAAAAATTCAAGAGGAGAGCAGGGCTGGTGGCGGCTCCAAAATGCGGATACAAGCAGGCCACGATTGTCGCAGGCTGCGGAAGAAATGACCAGGAGAATTTCGCTGGGATGCTGTACAACTAAAAACAATGGAGATGTATCGGTTTCAGTCCAACGGAGCCTGGTAGAGCCGCCTTCCAGGGAAATTCTTTTCAGTGGCTGTGATACGTGGGTAGGCATATTTTCGAGTTGAGAATTTTGTTCCGTGTACTCTACCAATAGTCACTCCGTCTCCGGTGGATGGTGAAGTGATACCTGTTTTCAGATGTGGTGTACACCGCGAGAAGTTGGAGTCGTTTTGATGTTGTTGCACTTTCAAATTTCTTGTAATTAGACTTTGGAAGCAAAAATTGTTTGGAGATTTTACTTGCAGTCCCGTAAGAATAGCGAAATAAAAGAATTCGAAGACTCTTGACGTTGGCTACTTCTTGACTATTTGTTTTGGTATACGTAAAACGCTTGAGATTTCTTGGAAGAGTTTAACTGCAATTGGAGCGTGGTAAAGCAAGGCTGTCAACAGATTTTTTACATACGTTGTTCTGTATGAATGTCAACGGACTCAGTTTAAGGTACGACAGATACTCCCTGAGGCTGCAAGGTGTAGAGAACTGGCTTTCTGATAAGGTAGACGTGTTTTTGTCCAAGGAATTTTGGTCTTCGCATAGTCGAGATTCAAATTGGGCCGTTATTGAAACAGTGTCTAAGAAGTCTAAGCATACCAATGTTATTCCAGGTTACTATAGAGGTAACATTTACGAATCTGGTCAAATAGCAGTTGAAGGGACCATGCTCGCATTAAAGGCAAGGGATTGATGAAGTGAGCGCAGTGATATCGGGTTGTATTAAATCAAAAGGGGCTTGGGAAGACTCTGTGCAAGGCGGCTTCGTAGTAGGTGGTCTGCTTCTTCGCTCTTCTGATGTTTAAAGATGGGCACAAGTCTCCTCATATGCTCTGTAGAATACTACTTTTGCTCTTGGTGTGTCAAAGCATTTCTTGCAGACATTGTTTTTTTGGCAGTTTGACAACGGCGATATGGTTTCGTCTGTGCCGTTTTTAGGTTTTCTCTAGTAGTGTTTATGATAAATTGTCCGAATCGTAATCAACTGCTTTTCAAGGTCGCCTTCTTAACTTAACCACAAGTTCTGTTCGTCTTGAATCCAAACGACTCTAGCTATCTCAGTTCTTCCACTATAAGGACCCTTCTGGTTTCTGAGCCCATCTTTTCAATATTGCAGCACACTAAATATTGCATCGTACAAATCTGGGCATTACTAGTCACCCAGCTAATTCTTGTTTGGATTGGTGTTCGTGTTCTGTGAGTGCTCTCATTGATTCCTATAATAGGACTCTTTAATTGGATAGTTATGTGGCCTTTCGTTTTCGAGTCAGGACATAGTGGAACAGTGAAATTCTGTGAATCCTTCTCTAGCAGAACTGTACGACTGTGGTACAGACTACCACTTTTTGTTTTCTCTGTTGACTATAGGACACAGTTATTTATGCAGAATATGCACCGTCCGCTAAGGCTGTCCATAGCATCCCTTGAGCTTTGGCTGCATCATAAAAGAAAAACAAACGAATGCAAGAACGACTGCTAAATATGCAAATCTACTTATCTTTTGGTGTTGACACAAATGAATGCATTCATAAAGCTGTAAATCAAGAGTGGGCACCTGTCAGCTGATTAATGTCACTTCACTGGAGGACGGTCACTGAAAAGAAAGAGAGAGAGGGGAAGAGGCATTAAACGATTTCCAGATTTTTTGCTTGATTTGTAAACTGTAATAACTTAAAAAGCAATTAAAAGAGTTCGCCATAAATAAAATGGAAATTGAGCAAACAGAGTGGGCCCAGCACACGCCAATGCAACTTTCATCAATAAAAATTTCCACGTTTTTATGACGCGGCCTGCAAAGGTGGACACAGTCAGCATAATACGTCAGTCGGAGAAATACTTTAATAAATTAACCACAAAAGATAAATTATTATCAGAGCTCGGAAGGCACACTATAAAGACGAAGACGACGACGACGACGACGACGACGAGGACGGCGAAGAAGAGGAGAACCGGAGAAAAAAGGTGCTCGACGGTAATATCACCCACGTGCGTATCAAGTACACACTCGGATCCGGAGCACCCAGCTGTACCCTTGGGTGTTGGTGTTTTGCATGCAAATCAGACGATGACGCATATCACCCGCTCGATCGGAGATGATCAACGCGTGCACATCTACACCAATTTGAATGAAATTTTCGCTAATTACAATAATAACTCAGCACTTGAGCAATTTGGTTGGCATTAAGCACCGCAGCACTCAATTATCGGACTGAAATCGAGTCTGGGGCTGCGGCGGACGAAAATGCTTCGCAAGTTCCTGGGGATCGATCGTGTCACCGAGCGCAACCTGTTCTGCTCTTTCTGCTCGTCGAGATGTCGATTGACGGTGATTTCGCACGGTAATGAATGGATGGCAATTTGAATTCGTATCCAAAAGATATTCATCGATCATTAATTTATTCAAATTCGCGGATCGACAAAATTGCGTTTAATGATCATGCGCGAAGTGGTAAACGCGCATTTATCGTTGGCGCGCACTCGCGAGGATCCGATCCCAGGGTCTGGCGGGCCTGTCGTTCTCGTTGGCAATCCGCCAGCACGACGACAAATTGAAATTGCTCATGCCTTCGGAGCATAATATCACATTGATCGATCGATATCGAATTATCGGACGGTGAGCATGTGTTTTCCCTTATCTTTCGGTTGCCCAATGAAATGATAGATGGCTGCTCTTTGGACATCTTTTGTTGCTTGATTTCGCTCTGCATTCAGTTAAGTGACACCTGGACTCGACTCAGCTGTGGTATGTTAATGGACGTTACGAAAGATCAATTAAAGAATGCGAGTCGGGCTCATTCTCCTGCATTCATGCCGTTGGAGTATGTGGCCAACAGCTCTTGACCTATACCCAAGTGGTTCGGATCACGGAGCAATTTCACATTGCACTAGAACTGGTGATTTTCGCCCACTGATGGTATTTTCCACATGAGCACCTACGAAATGGACTCGGCACTGTTTTGGGGCTTTTTATCAACGAAAATCAGTGTAGGGTTTCGAATATACAATTTCCTCTTTATTTCGTTGATAGCAGTTGTATCAAAGGGAGATGTGCAGGGGGACAGTGTGACCTAAAAGTCTGGAGATGTCGTTTGTGGGCGCACGACAACACACCATGCAAAAAATGAGAGCAAATAAGGTTTTATGAGGAGTTCTTGGAAAATCAATAGAGGTAAACATAGAATATCCGAGCGTTGCATTCAGTGATGTTGTTTTCAATGCAAAAACTCATTAGATGGTCGCCTCGGGCGATTTACTCTCAGTACGAGGGTAGAGGGTCTCGTGCACTTTGACATCACATCGATAGCGTCCGTTTTTCAAAGCACCAAACGTAGGGAGGGAGAAGGCCGTTTTCAAATGTCGATGTGAAATTAGAATTCGACTTTGATTTGATGTTTCTGCAGGGCTGTTTTTAATTTAAGCATTTTTGTTGTTGTTTTGATACTGAGAAAAATACTTTTCATATTGTGAGTTTGTTTGTAACATCCGCAGGCCCATAAATAATTGGCGGAATTCGGCGAGATATTTTCAAGACCGTAAATGAAGTTATCTGCTGGAGCTTCTGAACTATGCGGGTTCTCTTTAAGGGTGAATTGTATTGTACGCATCCAAGGAAAGTCTGAGATAAGCATAGTATCTTGCTGACATATCATCTCTCATTCAGCGCAACTGACTGCAAAAATACTGGTTCCGCCTCCTCGACCTAAGCATAATTTCTGGCCCCATTCTGTAAAATGCCCCACGCTTAGTGTCTGCTTCTGTTGAATTAGGATTTTATGAACGATCAGAATTTGCACCTGCCGATGCTGCAATACTGGGTTAAATTGCAAAAAATCCTTTTTTCTAACCTGTTAGCTATTTCAACGAAAAGCGTATTTTTCTACAAAGGATCCCAATAAATATTGATCTCAAATAATATTGTTTAGCTCACTCGGTTCAAAGTTACAGCTCTGGGGATATATTTGTCACATCAATATCAGGTCAATAAATCTATGGTGGCAGGCTCTTAGTCACTTCTACGACAGTATCCTTACAGAGTCTACGATTCTGAGTATATGCTCTCCGGTATGGAATCACTCTAAGGATTGTTTTAAAGGTTTTAAAGTTTTTATGGTATAAAACTGGTAGAGAACGGAAATGGTGGTCACCCAACAAAAATTTCATCTGAATGAAGCTTTATAACAGAAATCACAACTAAAATAATCCTTACAACTTCTGCGAAATAAATCTCTTGCAACTCGTATTCAGTGCAACTGTTAACACCAAACGAAATATTCTCATTTCTTTCCCAATCGCGATTTCACTTATTCCCAAAACAGCAGCAGCAGCAGCAACAGCAACAACAAGCCAACATGCATGAATCTAGATGCTGCTGTTGCTGCCTGCCACTAAATACCGCTATAATAAACGCCAGATAGTTAGAAAATGCAACACGTAAATCTTCCAATCGAAGTGTATTGGCCTCCGATTATGTCCAGGCCGTTACTAGCCCACTGTGTATAACTGCCGTGCCAACTTGCAGTCGATCTTTAACACCTCCTCCGATCCTCTGGCGATCCTCTGACCATTAAAGTGATGTAAACGCAAGCGCGGGAAAATGGTGAAACCAAAACAAACGACACTACTAGCCACTTAGCACGTAATATGTGTAGCGAACGATAGTTTTACTCACTTGTGACGATCACTTGATCACCTCCGGTAAGCCACGGCGTCATATAGTGGGTCCCTGTTCCCATGCAGCCGTCCCGTCGCTGCACCCCTCCGGGTTTGTACTACAACCGAGCTGTCGTACGCGTACACAGAGTCCCCTTGAGTGCGCCTTGTCCATCTTTTTTCGCCGGAGCGGAACACTCATCATCGGCCCAGCGAACAACCTTCCAAATAAGGCTGGCATATGTTAAATACGGGGGCCATAACAACCCCAGGCAATCCCTCAAATCGGTCGAAATTTCTCTGGACGTGCTGCTTCAAGTGCAAAGAAATCAATTCTGCGGGCGGAGTGATGTGATGCGGCGAATCATGTGTCAAATTTAGTCATAAAGCCGCATATGGTTGCAGCCAGGAGACGGCGAGGGGGCCGCACAGTGCAATCCTCCGACCCGGCAACAATGCACTTCATGTGCACTTAGCAGCAGTGGAACATTTTCGCGGAGGAGACCCTCACCGGCTGCCTCCGATGGACCTTTTCATGGATGCCTGCAGAACCGCTAAATCGCCGAACAAAAAGCCACCAACAAAAACAAAACGCACGGAATAAGCATCGCGCATATGTTGCATTAAGAAAGTACCAGCGGGGCCCGTGTACACGATCAGTGCCCAACCATTCTTCTTCTTGTTGTAGCTGGCACAGTGAGCAATGGCAACGATCGGCCACTCTTAAGTAATGCACACGCATGCGCATTACCAGGGCCAGAGGAAAATGCGATACGCGGGTGCGCGTGATCTCTGTGACCGCGGGCAGATCTTAAGACCGGGTCAACGGGTGGACTGCAGTTGAAATGTGGCGGTAACCGTTTTCTGCAAAAAGTGCAGAAATCGAAGGAACAATGGCGGCAGAAGCGATCCTTTTTAGCTCCCAACAAGAAGAAGAACAAGAGAAAAACGTTTTTCTAGTAAATTTCTGCACGTGGAAGAGGAGAATTTTTTCATACTGATCACGTTACGAGTTGGAACCTACGCAAGTTGGCGAGGCGAATTACAAGAAATAGGAAAATTTGCTTTGCAACTAATTGGCAGAGGTTACGAATTTTTATGCGTATCTTCTGACGTTTTTCTTCTTGTTTTATGAGAAAATATTCACTGAATTCATGTAAGGCAAAGTGCAGGGAATTCCTCAAGGTCTTTTGTGAAAAAGCAACGCTCTTCAAGTGAAGCAATGAAGCGTTCAGCTCAGCTTGATAGTGGTGTCCTATTGTTTTCTATTCTTTAGTATTTTTACATCGATTTCATATAATTAATCATGTCCAGGGCGCAAGAAACTCTGTGAATTACCTCCTACAGATGTCGGGCTTTTTGAAGAACTTTCTCAGTCCCTTGTGTAACTAACTAGTTTCCTTCCGCCCGGTTCATTCGATCATTGGAGCCTGGGTGGACTCATTAGACCTTTTAAAATTTTTCTTCTATTGGCCAAAAGCATCACAGACTACAGATCAAATCAGAAGTTTCATCAGGAACGAGAAATTGTTTTATGAAAATGAAATCTTACGCTATATCAAATCTCACCATGCACATCAGTCTATCGTTTGACTGTTCTTCTCGATATGCCGAGTTACTGGCAAGTGCTAAAAAACAACAAAGAGCATGCGCCCACCCCCACCCACTGTTTCGCAGTCCGGTAATCTAATGTTTGGATCTATCCGACTAGCAATGGGATTTTGATTGTGCAAATATTTTTTTGTTCTTGACGGGATGTCTGATTTGTTCCGTATTCTGTGGCATCTTTTCTAACCCACATACAATCCTAACTTCTAAATTTTCAATATCAGGTTAAAGGACTGATTCTGCAGATATTTCGAATCGGTTGTTGACCGTAATTGCTTTGACACGTTGACGTCGTGCTTTCCATGTATATTATAAATGGAGAGCTTTTTTAAGAGTTTTGGATTTGTTGGAAAGGTATCTGATAAATTCACTGATTTTTTTCTTCTGCTAAATCTACTGCCCAGACGAAAGAGCTTTTAAGTAGAGCTCTCTGGAAGTAAGTTTCCCATTGTGCCTGAAATTTATATTACAGACTACAACATCAGATTCTCTGCGCCATTTTAAATAAGGGTGAGAGGGTCGTTTTTCGCTAGAAAGGTCCTTCTTCCTGCTTGCAAATGTCCTCAGAGTCATAGGTCCCAATAGCATTTCATCGTTCGCACTCAAGTAGGTACAAAACCCTTACCCATTTTTTTCACTCTGTGCAACGCATTTAATTGTTAATAATTCAAATTTTTAGTAGGGATTTCAAGCAGAAGCCGAAAAAATAGCCTCATAAATCCCGTTCGTTACATTCCTCAGACGAAAATCACCCATTCATCTTCGTCGGATTAATTTGATGGGACTTTTTTTCGCTGAAAACCCCAATAAAGAAGGCACTTTCCATAAAGAAGGCTCGAAAACTTTTATGTTTACACCACATTAATTGCCAATACATCTCTAGCACCTTATGTGGAATGAATCCATAACCGTTGGCAGTTTGAAGGGCATTTTCTCCTTACGGTGGAATTTTCATGCGCATGTCCCACAGCCAGTAATTGCCGCAGCGAGCTCATGTTGGCGACAATAACTTTATCAGCTGGACCTAATCACAGCGACTTCCATAAATTGCACAGCATCACTCACTGGCAGAAAACAACGTCCCCATAACAATAAAAGTGAATTGGTTAACTTATTGGGGCGCGCAATAATGTCCATGGCCAGGCTGTGATCGAATCGATGGGAAGGTTTCTCCGATTCCCGATCGAAGGCCAATCCAGCCAGCAGATCAATAAAAATCGAAAACAAGTCTATCGGACCCATTGTCGGTGCACACCTATGCCCAGCTGGAAGATTCTCTAGCTCCTAAGTTCGTCTAGAACCAGTCAAAGGCGAGATATGAGCTGGCGATTAAAGAGCCCTCCTAAGCCAGCGCTCGGAATGCATCGACGATTGACAGAGTTGCAGGCGAGTAAAAAGTCGCGAAAGGTGGCTGCAAGGTACCTGGCCTATGGTCCGTGCAGAAATAACAAGTAACCGAACATGTGTTACAAAATTCCTAACCCAAAAACCGTGTTCAATAAATATCGGAGTCCGGGGCCGCGACACGCGGCCAGGGGGGACTACAAGCCTCGGTGCCAATATTTGTTGATATGTAAATAGATATCGTGAAATCGCCGCGATGGAGGTTGCCTGGCGCGCCGGCGAGGAACGGGTCGTCGCGGAAAGCAAGCGGGCTGCATAGTCATCATTCACACATTTTATCGCCGCATTAAACGGGAAATATCTTCATTAGGCTATCATAAACCATAAATTTATCACTGCTGTGCCTTCCTGGCTCGGCAGTCGAGTGAGTTATTGGATTGGTCGATTTTATCTCCTTAGAACTATGAGGTCCCCGTGACAAATTTTCATACGTCGCAACCAGTCACCGGATAATGACGGGATTATTCTGTTAATCGTTCGTCCAGTCCTCCGAGGTCAACCCCCGCCAGATCAGCCCGACCAAAGGAAAAAGCGTTTCCTTCGTATATGCGACGCTGGCCTAACAACCACGTCAATCACAACGTCTTCAGATTCGATCAGACGAAGATTTATGGGTTCAGCTCCGTTCACGGAGGCTACCACACTACACATGGAGTCAACTGGACACTGCAGGAAAAACTTGCCCCCGGAGACTTGCAGCCCATAGAACACGCCGGTAATTAATTTCGCAAAAATTCCAATCAACAATTCCCTGGGCCGGTTCTTTCCTCCTCCATGTCCCTTGGGATTGCTCGCTGGATCTGGAATCGATTCGAATTGATTCCGCAGGCCCCTTGGACAGACATCGCTGTCGTTTGCCCTACGCACTGATAAATTGTTTGTCTGATAACATCCAGTCAAGGAGCGCATACAGCATTCCCCGGGGCCAGCAAGGAAGGGGAGATTCCTTCATGGCCTACTCGTTGCGACAAAACGTACTTTGGAGCCTCCGGTCTGTTGCGAAGACAAACAGAAGACCGATATTCTGTCGTCAGCGGATGATCACGATGATGGACAACAATAATGGTCCTCGCTGATTCGTCATCATCCGTGGACAGGATAAATAGTGCAGTGGTCAGCTCTTGGGCCAACAAGTTACAAAGATTGCGAACGGCGATGTCCAGTTCCAGTTGATGGGGACCAGTTTTTCTTGCTGTGGCTATAAAGTGTAGAGATTTACGACCGTGCAGTATGGTTGTTAGGGATTTTTTCGGTGGTAGGCACAGGGAAAAAGTCGATAATTTGACAAAAGGATTGGAATGCGCCCTTCTCTACGCGTTTTGGAGTTATTTTTGCTTTGCGAAGGGGACGAAAACTGAAATTATTCCTGAATCGTAATAAGTGCCACGTTCCTCAAAAGTATTGGCATTTTAGGGACATTCGAAAATATTTTTCAAGTATGTTTCCGTGGGGTTTTCTCTGTTCGTCTTTATTTTGCCTTCTTCAACATTTTTCTGTTCAATTAGTCCCGGATTTATCTTTTCGCCGCTGGCGTGGCTTTTGTGCTCTAAAATTTCTGAAATTCTGGATGTCTGTTTTAAAATGGAATCTCTATTTCATTAGATATGGAAATTTTTAAACTGGAATGGAAGGGATTGGTCTTGGTATCAAAAAATCAATAATCAAGAAGTATCTAGAGTTTTGACATTTATTGCGACCCTTGGATGTGGGGACATTACATTTAAAACGTGACTGCAAGGTGCCTGCTAATTAGTTACAAAATGCTCAAGTGCTCTCGTCTTTTTTATTTGTCTAAAAGAGGGACAGCATCTTTCTTCCTAGTCAAGTTCAATATCATGTATCGTAGGTAATAACTTTTCAGTTATGATGAATCTCAAAGGACAGTCCACTTTTCGGATTCGATTGAACGATGACCGTCTTTCTCTTATTAATGCAAGGACTGAACAACAAGGGACCAAGTATAGAACCTTGCGGTATACCTCAGAATTTGAGTTATGATCATCTCGTAATTTCAGTATTATTTTTTCGTTAATTTAAAAAGGACCTACAAAGATTTGCTGCATTTGAAGTAAATAAGAGCCTATGAAGTGTTTTCTTAAATATTTTTTTAGTGCTTTGTAGATAATTTTAAAATGCGCTTCCAAACTTTAATAAAAGTTACTATTATTAATTCATACAGGTACCAAAACGCAAATTTATTAACCTTAGTCATCTACTTATCATGCCGAAAATTTCATGCCAAAAATTGAGGCTTACTTGCAACATTTGTTAATCACCAATTTCCTCCCCCCTGATTTCCTTCAGTTGGTTAAAATTTAAAATGTTTACAATTAATTAACATTCTTCAATTTACCATCTAGGAAGAGTGTAGCAGTATTAGAGTTACCGTATTCGCTAAACATACCTTGTCGAAAGCTCTTCAGCAGTCCGACCAGGAGATGGGTATTCATCTGAGCCAAGATCCATTTTGTTGGGTTCATTTGTCGAAAATCATTGAAGATATTTTCCTTATGGCATGTATTTTCCTGTTTCTAGAAAGTAGGAACGCTTTTGCTGTTTAACAAGTTTCTGTTCAGATAATCTATGGTATCCTGCGACGACTATGGTTTTCTGCTGATATGCTATCACAAACCTTGACATAGAGGTTAGTAAAATCGTTCCACATAAGTTATTTTGAATGTGGCAGTGCTATTTTCCTATATTCCTACATTCTAACTATCAGAGAACACTGTAGGTTGGTTTAAGCGATTATATTGAAAGGTGACTAAAGAAAACTTGTGTCCATTTTAATTTGGAAATTTCATCAAGGAAAAACGCTTATGAAACCGTGAGAAAGCCAAGAAAAAATTCATGGGCAGAGGTTAATTTCTAACATCAGTGTCGAAGGTAATTCGAACAACTTCGGCGTGCTATGAATAACCAGAAAAACTTCACCTAGTTCAGTAATCGGTTTGCTCCGTAGCACCCACCGTTTTTTTTGTGGGTGCTCTTTCCTTATGAGATGCGATTTATACATGTCCTCATCTGTTTCGTCCTCGTACACTTGGCAGTTCACGGCCTATAATTTTGTTTGTAGTATTGTTTTCCTTTGGGCCTTCCTTATATGCTTAACTTTGCACAGGGATTTAAGTAGCCAATGTCCTATCAATATTTCACGTAAAATTCATGTGAAGCGCCAAAAAAAGTGCTGCTAAAAATTGACTTAAAACAAATAAAATTCCCAGTTCCCATTGGGGGATGTATTACTGCAAAGTGGCGAATTTGTGCCTCACTAACTGAATACTGAACCTTATCCTTTTCTCTTTCAGACGAAATGAACAAACAACCCAGTTGTCCTGGGAAATCAAAAGTTGTTAACCTTTTTTCAGCATTTCTTGTTATGAGTGATTGAATCCCATCAAAACATTGAGAAACGTTTCATGTAAATTCGATCTACCCTTGCAGAATATATCCTGACGGGGACGGGGTATGTCCGTATGCATGAAAGCAAGTCATTTTGTTGAAATTGTTTACTTTAGGGTGTGTTTTGCAAAAACATACCTTGAAATCATTTCTCAAGTTCTGCGTGACTCAGTTTGGCAGGCTCATAAATAATTCTTCTCTGCTCCCATCGTTTCTTCTGCCCTTTTTAAATTTCTTTCAAATTTCTCCAGGGCAAGTTTTTTTTTTAATTTCCTCTGTGAAATTCTTCCTTGTCTAACGTAGGCGAAAATTCTTTTCCAGAACTTATATCCTGCAGAATGGGAAATTAGGTACTTATACTGTTCACAGAGTGAAATTAATAAAAAAACACAAATTTTCTGTTGAGGTGCTTTGATGATCACATGCACAGCAGTAGCAATTTTTTTTTAAACAGTGGCTTGCAAAAAACGAGAAAAATTAAGAATCCATGTACGGTTCTCACGAGTGTTAGATCACCTCCAAATATAAATCGACCCCACGCACCAGCACCCAACCCGGAAGAGGTGTTCTCTCTACCCAAAACTAAAAGGCTGCTCCACTTTTCCACTTAATACCCAGCAACCTTCAATCACTGTGAAAAAAAGACGTCCACGCAAACGCAAGAGCACGCAATCAGTCTCTGGTACGCATACAAAAGCATCCGAGAAACTTGAAAATTTCGTGACAGAAATTCATAACGAGCACCGTGTGAACTAAACTTGTCGTTGGCCGATGTGGGGAACAAGTGTAGTGTCCTCCTGAATGCAAAAATAAACGGCAACGTATGATTATGATGCCGAAGATGAGGACTACCGATCCCCGAGACCAACAGAAGCCACAAGACGACCGCGACGTAGCACAGTAGCAGCGTAACCCCCGTGTTCCACCACCGCTCCAACAGGTAGCTCCGAACCGATCATGCGAGCAAACGAAATGCATCCAGACCAGACTTCAGGGAAGGACCAATCGTTCGATGCAGAAGATCAGGAATGCAAGTTACACGCAGTCCGCAAATTCTTGTGATCTGCGCGTGCATACATTTTTCGAATTGGCTTCACCAGCAATCTCATATGATCGTAGGTCGCAGATCGATCGATCGCGGGGATAAGGAAGACTTTGCGACCGGACTGCAGTGGATGTGAGCTTGGCCAAGATCCCGGGAAGTATATTGTCCGTTTTCGATGTTGATAGCGTTCCGTGACATCAGTAAGCGCACATAATCGAGGCTGACGATCTTGTTGCGATCGATTATTGCCCGGACAGCACTGCCGCCGAAACCGAACGAGCAGTGGCTCTGGGCGGCCAATCATCGTTCCAGGGCCGCATCCAGCGGTGCGCGGTGCGCTCGCAATGCTTTTATTAATTAAATTCGAATAAACTAATCAAATACAAAATGCTGTGCACACATCATAAATTGATGATCGCTTGTCGATCACTTGACAATAACAACGAGAAAATTTAATGACAAAATGCCTGAACTGGTCGCCGGAGCTAATGAGATGTGGGAAACACTTCTGGAAAAATATGTCGCACGGAATTTCACAAACAATGAGGCCTTGTGGTTCGAGCTCGGGGCTCCTGTGCTCTTGCCTTTGCCTGCTGCTGCTGCTGCCACAACTACTGTTGCTGTTGCGGCTGCTGATGCTGGTGCGTTTGTTGCTGGCGATTGTATTCAAGCGGTGTTCGCCACTGATAGAGCTCCACTGGATCTTATCGGTTGATTAATCTTTCAGCGGTGGCATTCCAAGTGGAAAACAAGAAAATTGGAAAAATTTTGATGGTTTCAGATGTGATGGGAAAATTTCTCAAGTTTTATCGAGAGATATGCAAACAGAACAAGGTTAGTGAATGTAAGGAAAATGTTTGTATTCTTGTTTTTTGTTTTGAAAAGCACAGGAGGTCTCTAGGAGGGTTTCACTTTTTTGTAGTTGTGTCAAGTGACACGGAGAATTTTACGAACTGGGAGTTTTAAATGTATGACAGAGAAACGATAGGAAATTTTATCATACCTTGAATTCCAGTTAAAATGTTTCAATGATTTTCTATATGAGTGGAGTTTGTTATGTTTTGGATATTGGATAGAAAACGAACCGCTAAAGCTGCGCTTCTGACAGAGCCATGGAAATGTTTATTATTGGTCTATTTTTTAGCTAATCCCACACATAGTAACTCGAAGGTTTCAAATGGAGGAAACTGGAAAGCAAAACACCTGAAGATCGGTAGTAGACATATTCTTGTCAAAGGAATCTTACCTATGAGCCCTGTTATGAAGACGGGCACACTCACCTATGATTGTTTGAAAGATGTCGTCTTAATTACGAGAGCTCAGATGTGATTCCGGCATAGTGAGACACGATTCCATTTTAGATTAGAGCCAAGATGTGTTGAATTGATATGAAGGGATTCGTATTTATATAATTAAATGTAGGCAATAAATTTTACTCAGGTTATGGTAAACACTTTCTGTTGGCAAGGATACAACGAGACAGAAGCCAGCATATTCGTAGACTAATTCAAACAAATAGTTTATAATAGTTGGAGTGTTACAAGTAGCCATGCCACATCACTGGACAAAGCTTTAGTATGTAG
>QYTT01077580.1:0-19129 GCA_006980735.1 Dasypogon diadema | reverse complement strand
TCGGATTTAATTAGTTTCGTTACTTTTAAAAATTTCAAAATTTGGAAAAATTTGAAATCAGTGACGCAGACGCTAATAGAAGCTAAAAGCAGGAAGTGTGTAATTTAAAAATTTACAAATATTTAAGTAGTTTTCCAACTAGCAGAGAAAGCTTCTATTCTTTACACATAAATATAGCAGACACAGAAGTAATTAACAATCAGTCATAAATTGTCCAATAAAGCTGCAAACTCAAAAATAAACAAATTATAGTTAGTTAACTTAGGAGTATATAAATCGAGTTCATAGAAATATAGCTCATGCTCTTATTGTCACATTTCCTGCCTTATTAAATTCACTGCAACGAAAATTTTCAGCTTTACATTCCAAGGCAGAACACCACCTCAAATTCCAACAAAAAATTTTGTATTGTAGTTCTTTGAAACGTCTTATTTTGTTATTTATTCCTCGACCAGTGACTTTTATTGAAAACATTCCACTCTCGGGCTTCTCATGGTTAATGTTAATTTTACTGTTATCAGTATCGAATTCAATTATTGCAGTACAACAAAAAGTCGAGTGTTGATGCGATAGCATAGAAATTCAATGCTAGGTTAAGCGCTAGTAAAAATGAATCGACATGTTTGCTAGCTAAGTAATTGTCAAGGGTGCAATTTGTATTAACACCTTAAGGACCGCATGTTTACAAACGAAAATTTTTTTAAGATATTTCAGTGAACTTTTCTTGGATAATATTGTATGACATTTTCAGAAATTGTTTAATATTATTTTTTATTTATTTAATTATGTTTATTATTAGTATATAGATTCTTTATCATTGGCTTAGGACAAAAAGAAGATAACCGTCATTACGCCACTAGCACTTTAGAGAAAAATGTTTTAGAATTAATTTTTATATCGTAATTTTTATATCTTTTAATATTTCTGTCAATTTTTTGTGTTTTAATACTCTTAACTAGTGAACATTAATGCAATTTATTAACTTGGAATTTTCTGCATATCATATAGCGCACCCGCGCATTAGCTCTAAAATATTCCTTGGTTTTTATTTTTTACATAACTAAAATTAACTATATATAAAAAAAATTTACATACCCAAGTCCTGAGCCGACTGGAATGGCGAAATAAAAAAGTGCTAACATTTTAGACCTAATATCATGTATGAAGAGATCTGAAATTAATGTTGGTGCTATTGTACTGTATGATGCTTCACCAACACCAACTAAAGCTCGAAATGTTATGAATCCTCCAAAACTGTCCATAAAGGATCCAATAACAGTTGTTGCACTCCAAAGTAATACTCCTACAACCATTATCCATCGCCGGGAATAGCGATCTCCAAGATATCCAAATATTGGTGCACATATCATGTATGACAAAACGAATGCTGTTTGAAGTAGACCTCCTTGATCATCTCCTATGTTGAAGTGTTTTTGAATGTCTGTTAAAACACCTGTAAGGAAAAAGGAATAAAATAATTAATGTATGTATTTTTTATTCTTGCGTTACGTACACAAATATAAATTGTATAAATTTGATTTTAATAATTCACATTTTCCTTTCGATTTGTACCTTATTTTCCTTCCCAACTACAGTATGATCAATATTACAGAAATGCTATTCGAGCTTCTGTCTAAACACAAAGATCATGATATTCAAGACAATAAAGTTTTAATCTCGCCGTGATTTTTGTATTTTAATCCTTCCATTATCTAATTCAATAATTTTAATAATTTTTCATGTATTAAATGTAGCTAATTAAATTTTAAATAGCCAATTTGGAAATATATAGAATAGACGACGAAGTTAATTCAAAGTAATTCCTTAAATTTTATCAACTTTAAATCTTATCTAGATGTAGAAATTACTTGTCCGTAGAACTTGATACTTATGGAGAGAACATGGTATACCACTTATGAACTCTTAAAAATTTATTAATTTCCGGCTTATTGTTTATCAGGGAAATTCGATATGTAATTTCATTTGTATTTGGTATCGTATGGAAGTTATTCTTATCAGAAAGCAGTAATAGCTTGACAAATATATATATGTATATATATGTACATAAATGAAGATTTTATATATTATCTATGCCTCTTATTTTTCTACATTAAATTGCACTAATCCGATTAACATTTTGTAGCGTCAGCACTGTATACCTTTTCTGAGTTGAAAAACAAGCAATCAATTTAGAGGGATATGCTGTGTTCATATATTAACTTCGTTGGCAAACAGATAAATGATAATAATGATAGCTGTACTATATATAACTTTCGCTGTTTATCATGATTAAATTCAAAATATTTTCGAGGGTTAATTGTTGAATATGATTAATTATTTGACACATAAACAAAACTGTGTCTATGTTAATAAAGCTAAGCAACTTTTTTCCATATTAATTAACCTACTTATTTTCTGTTTGCACTTTTTCTCTTTTCTTAATAGAGGAATTATTTTAATATATTGTTAGGATAATGTTGTCCATGGTCTCGAGTTTTAATTTTTTTAAATTAAAACTCTCTAAGAATAATATAGAAATGAATGAATGGAGGGTTCGTGATATGTCAATGCACCCTCATAGGACATTTTATGAAATTTAATTGAATTCATTAGGCTTTCCAGGGGTGTAAGAAGCTGCAGTAGTTTACCCTGTATACAGAAACTATATTTGTATTCCAACTTTTAACTCTCTTAGAAAATATTCAAATAAATGCAACATAATGTAAATGGCATAGTGAAGCCGGTCAGTAAAAACCCAGACGTACTTCTAACAACTGACTGATATACCAAATAAATGGGTAGAATGAATATTAGGCTGGTTTTTTTTGTTCTGGTCCAAAACAAGGGGATTTCACACTGAGCAAACATTTATGAAGTCAATAAAATATGCGAATTGAAAGATGCATATAACATTACTATGGAAAAGCAATGGAATACGAAAAATTCGACTAGCAAGAGTTGTACATTGGAATGTTACTAAAATTCTCTTAATTTGGAATCCATAAAATGCTTTTCTTGACATTTGTCAGGTTAAAAAAAAATTCTAGCTTTTTTCTGATTAGATTACATATAATATAAAATTTAGTAATATTTTTTAGACAGTAACTATATTAAAGTAATGATAAAAGTTCACTTATTGAAGTGGATGCCAAAATCAGTTACCATGAAATTCGAACGGCCTTAGATAGGTATTATACCACAATAATAATTTCGTTTTCTTATTTTGATCCCATCTTCATATTCTGGATGATTTCATGGAAAAATCTGAAATTTGCAGAATCATATTTCCGTCAAAATTTTTAAACATATTTCAAAAAAATTTTTTTTTGAAAAAGTGACATCTATGTCGTAGAAAATTAAATTTTGTGCTTAAATATTTAGATCTTTGATGGCCATGATTAATTTTCGTTATAGCGACTAGCTCTGTTGAGAGATTAATATGGAAGTACAGAATCTCAAAGAGAAAGTAAGTTAAATATTTTGTGTAAAATACGAACCATGCAAATGTTAGAAAAATTATATCTTAATGCCATATGTTGAGAACACTAGAAGGCTTAATGAGCCATTTGCATTTGTGTTGCCACCACTTGTTATCCAATTACAGTCAGGATAAAACGGCGCCATAAATTCGAGAAAAATTTGTCATCTGTCATTTTTGTCTTCTCTGATGTTATAGCCTAATTTTTGGTACATCTCTTTTTCTTTGGGATACATAATTACGCTGAAGACAGTGTCTGTCATCACTTAATCTTAATCTTATTGAAAAAACGCGACAAATAAGGAATGTTTTCCTTTCTAGCAAATGCAAGGATTTTTTTTATGAAAATGATAAATATTTTAAGTACTTTCTACTTCACAATTTATGGGAGAAAATTAATTGTCACTCAATGAATTCTAAAAACTGTTGACGTCAATAGAAACATTCACAGACATTGTCTGAATTCTTTAAATGCTACTATAGTTATAAATAACTATAGAGCAGAAGTTCAAGCGGATTACGCAGTTAACGCCAGTTGCATGCGTTTCAGCATATCTAAAAATAAAATCCACACAGTTGAGTAAAATTTTAGCCGTTCCTGGTAAATAAGGTGTTTAACGAATGGCACCATAAGACCTGTTACTGATTTTAAAATAAGGTAATGAACTCGGCAATTCTTACTAAATTAATGCGGTAATTTGACTATTGCTGTGAAAACACATATTCACATATTTAAGTTGTCACGAGCTATTGCAAAATTTAAATTGTAGAGCTGCTAATCGAATCAACGTCAGACGAAATGATGTAGTGATGCCCCTTAAGACAGCGTCTAAATTGTGATTTATCTTTGTGCAGTGTTCCGGCCTTTAATGGACACAAATTCGAGTAAGGGTATTACTTCGACGTTCATTTGTTGATTGTTATGAAACCTGTTATATTGTAATCAAATTATTTTATTTTGAAATTATAATACCCTCCTGAACAATGATTACATAAATATTCGCATTATCATTATGTGCGCCTACATTACAAAAAGAATAGGATGATTGTTTGCAAAACAAACATCTATGATAGCAATTTATCACTTGAATTTTTTACTAGGTCAATGAGGTGCCCCAAAAATTTATTCTTTCATTTATCTCTTAAGACACGGTGTAATCAAATGTGTTTTTTATTTATATTAGATATGTGTGTTTTCAATATTTAATTAAAAATAAGGAATTCATATTATATCAGCACTAGGAAAGGAAGACTAATTTGATCGAATGGTGTAAGTAACCACTCGATAAAATTAATCTTCCTTTCCTCTCTCACTATGGTCTAGTCTGGTTGAGGTTTAGGAATAGCCTCACTTTTTTACGGTATATATTAAACATCTTTTTAGTAATTGGTTATACCTCTAAAACATAGGTTTGTTGAAAGCCCTCAAATTTCTTGGTTTACATCAAGAGTTAGGCGGTTTATATCGAAAGGAAATAATGTTTCTCGTAGATGGAAATATTTTCGCACCCCAAACTGCTGACAGCATTTTAGATTCCTGCGTAATAATGTTAGGAGAGAGACCTGTTTCGACAACATCAATTTGATGAGAGATTTCTCGTGCAAATGTCCACTTCAAAGTTGAGCATAATCTAAAAAACAAATTCTAACGGTATAGCGTATACTAGGGAACCATGGCTTCTGACTTTCTTACTGCAATGTATGGAGTTTCCCCAAGGTTCAACACTCAGACCTTTATTATTCACCATTTTCATAAATGAACTCGCTACGCTTTTAACAAGTTGGAAGTATAACGTGTATGCTGATGATATACAGGTTTATATATCTCAGCCACTCGGGTTGATAGATGACACAATTAGTAGCATTACTTATTGGATTAATGAAAGCTATTGCTTTATGTAGCAATGTTGGAATTACTTTTGGAGTAGTGCGTTCACGTTAACAATATTTTTGGTAAGCCATATGATACTCTGCACATATTGTCATCTTCTGCGTTATTGGTTCCTCTTAAGACACTAAACGTGCTGGTTAACTTATGCATAGTCTCTCTAAAGTTCCTTTGAGATAATTTGAAGAGTGTTAGAGTTGAAAAGACTAGAGGGTGTTGTGCGGACGAGGATCCTGAATCCTGCTAAGTTTTCCACCAGTTTTCTATATGTATAGAGTAGTCAATAATAATATTCAATTTATTGTTAATGGGAGTGCCAAGTGTGTTGTAGATTTTACATGTATACAACCAAATTTTACCGTTTTTTAGTCACTGTATATAAAATTAAATTATGTAAGTTGATGATGTGGCAAAGTTAAGGACAAAAAGAAAGTAAAGAAATGTTAACAGCCCCATTATTACCATTTGAATGATCAAAGCTACCAAATACTTTACATTTAGTAACAAATAAGCACATGATTTATAATCGAAAAATCTCCGCGCTTGAATCAAGGAGTGCACTCTTGCTTTTAGCTCGGTTTATATTAAAGTGCAATCATTTCCTATTCTATGTTGCTTTTTACATGGGGTCATTTTTTAACTCAACCAGTGACAGTGGTAAATTTTTTTAAATTATGAAAGAACTAATTAAGTTCTAATTAGCATAATGACCTGAACACAAATTATAGCTCCATGGGGGAAAGAAACGACCATCAAATATGCCCGTGAATGCCAAGAAAAAATTTCCAATTCACTACGGTGATCATCTTTACAGAGACCACAGATGCTTTTCTTAGATTGAAATGCAAAGACTCAGCATACTGATGAATGCAAGGAAAAGTAAGGGGAAATGCTTCGCAAGTGTCTGAAGCCAAAATGAGTGACCGTCTCAAATTACAAAGAACTATTTAGACTTTAATGATTGCCATCATGGTATTCCAAATGTTGATGCACTCTCTGGTTGGTTGGTTCAGAATTTTCCACGCTACATAATCTTTAGAATGTAGGTTTCAAGATTTAATTTCATACATTTTTGAGAAATGAAAGAGGATTGTGAAATCATGATGTTACGTTGTAATAATATTGTTATCAATACCTTGCAACTAATAGGCTATTAATAAGTTTTTTTGTCGGAAAGTTGTTTGGGTCAATGTCTTGTATTCAGAATTTTAACTATATTTCCTCATTATAACTGATCAGCTTTCTTTTTCCTCACAAAATTTAGGAAACTTCAGGTTTTTGTTAATATCAATGTATTTAACACAGAATACAATGAATACTATGAAACTCGACACTTTTATAAATTATGATAGATACCTCTGGAATTTAAATAGAAATTTTACGCGCGAGAGTTTTTCAATTTAAAGGCTCCTATACAACTTTGAAGCCCTATAATTCCAAGCACTACCTCTACCCTTACCTCGGTAATAATTTTTATTTTCTTACTTGATTAGAACATCACTGGGATATTGCATATCAAAAATTACATGTTACAAATTGTGGCTTACTAGCAACATTTGTCAGGTTAAAAAAAATTTCAATGTTCTGTTCCCTAAAAATTTCCTTTCGCTTAAGCCGTGTATTATAGCCAAAAAATTTAAAAAAGCAATTATTTTCTGCTATATCTTTAGTTTTAGAAGTAAATATGGTAGTTAACTTTGTAGCAGCATTACTTAGAACAAGAGGAGACATACATTTGAGTGTTTAAATTTCGAGTCAAATAAAATTGAAAAACCTTTTAAAAGCTATTTAGTTAGATAAATATATGATTGATAATTTAATTCAATTACGAGTTTCACTTTAATATTTTGATGATGAATTTACTGTTTTATTTTGTGAGCAATTAACTATTAATAGTTATTATTAGTATATCGTAAGATGACACGTAATTTTCTTCAAACAAATCTCTGATTTAATAAGGAAGGTCACAGTAGGTGAGAATTATTCTCACCGATAAAATTACTAAGGTTTTGAATGTTTTGTACCATAAAATTAATTTATGGATAGTCGACATTATGCAAAATCCATAAAAATATCACTCTACTTTGACACGTTTAGTCAACTACTTATATCGATTTTGACGATTTATTTAGTTTTCAAACAGACCTTTGTGAAGATTTCTAAGGTTTCTGAGGTGCTTTCCTTTCAAAAAAATTACTTAAGCTCCTCACAAAGAACTACATATTCATATTGGGGAGACATATGGCATAAATAAATTCACTCTAAGGTAAAATAAAAAAAAGAATTTTTGCCACTAGCCAAGAAAATCCTTAAATAAAAAGTGAACACTTCGATCAACTAATTTTCTAGGTGTTTTCCGTGCAAAATACTTCAGGAGAAAATTGAACATGTGGGAGGAGAATTAAGTGTTGAAAATTTCCGCACGAGTGATGAGCGATTGAAACCAAATCGGAAATTTAATAATAGTCATTTCAAAATCTTATGTAGAGAAGGTGCAGACCAAATGTGCTGTGAGTAGCATGTTTATAAATACATCCTGGAGCTTCTGCGCGGTCAGCATGGTAAAGGGTTGCTTAAGAGGCTACATTGTGACTTATTGGATATGATGACAATAATTAAGCGATTCGGATCCCAAGCTAATCGGTAGGTCTAGTTGCTATATTTATAAAAAAAAAACATAGATGAATTGTTTCACCTACGACTATGATTTTTAAGAAGTCAATTAAGTTAGTGAATGTATATTTGCCACCATGTCCACATCTCGAGTATCAAGTACCGTGCCGCATAATTTACTAGGTGTAGAGCGAGCACCTAAAGATATTCATTATGACATTAATTATCATTAAAATTATTACTTTTTACTTTTTTAACGTTTTATTTTGGCTTTTTATTTTTAATGTAGAAAAGTATTTGTACGTCAGAGAGGCTTCTGACATGTGTATTCAAATTTCTATATTTTTATTTATATTTAAAAACTTAACAGAAATACATTTTATTCTGATGCCTGCAATAGACTACGATTCGTCAGTATCTCCTAATTTCCATTCTATCCGTCCCCATTTTCCTTTACGTCAAGGCTGCGCTGTATAGCATCATAGGGCATGCCCTGACCTTTGGTTTCACCGTAAAAAAAAACATCAAACTGCAGTGGCTCTGTAGAAAAATTAAAGAAAATTGTGCATCGAGCATATCATTTTGCAATCATCAGCCTAGAAATCTTAGTCTTTCGCAGAGATTACCATTCATATTCTAGTGTTTTATTAATCAATTCAGAGACCTCGTATCTATTATGAACTGCGAAAATATTTCAAAATAGATATCAGTTCATGTGAAGATTCCGATAGTAATAAAGATTCGCTGTCCTACAACTTTCGCCACATTTGTATGGTAAATTTTCCCTGTATTTACATCATTAACTTCTATGGTGAAAATTTAAAGATTAGGGAAAGGTGTAATCGCTAAATCTTTCAAATGAATTCATAAGATTCCCATTCGGAATGAATTTGCTCATTATCTATTAATAAAATAAGTTTCATTCAACTACTGATTGTTCGATGACACACACTGTCCAAATGAAGGAATGCTGTGACGAGTAAACAACGTCAGTAGAACTGTGTACCTACTTGGAAGTGTAAACACACCAATTTCATCACTACCTTAAAAGCCGGTTATCATACCGTGAACAAGTGCTTCCCGGTTAAAACCTGCATTCAGTCAGAGCAACGTGTAAAAGCTAAAAGTCGCGTGTTTTCGCGTTTTGCTGTTTTCCATTCAATTTTATCGTACGATTGGCTTGGGCCAATCAGAATTCGAAGTGGAAATGACGTAATTCGTGCACGTCTAGTTTCATCGAAGGCTTGGCACCATTCATACAAGCACAAATTTCGAGAAAGTGGATAAGCGATATCGAACCACGAAAAACATACGACCAATTGCCTTGGAAGAAAAGTATCTTGAATTGTATTGGAGTTTTGTTGGTGTCCGTTTAATTATATGTATCTAGATGGTGGGTGACGTTATTCAGACTCAGAACAGAAGACCGATTAAATTTTGCTCGCCTGACCTCCGAAAGAGCTTTTTATTTAAAAATATCTTTTCCCACAACATAAAAACAAATCACTTGATCTTGATTGTACAAAGATATTTACGTTTGCATCATTCAAATTGTATCTATACAGAGCTTTTAATGGTGACTCCCTCTTTTAGGTATGATAATTGATTGCATTGCTAAAATGTAGAAGTGAAAATTAGTATAAACTGGATTACGTTTATTAGTTAAATAAAGAGGGCAACAAGTCGATGGTTTATTACTGCCAATCGATCTAATTTGCGGCCTTCAGGTTATAGGCAATTTATGACACTAATTTGTCCGTCGATTGATTGATTGATATGACATTACCGGAGATCCTCCTACGCTGTTACATCGAAAATATTATTAAAGGTATTCTTAGTAATAACGTAAAAGAGACATAAAGTAAAGCATTATAAATAATTAAATGTAAGTGAAGAGAAAAAAGTGCTGAGGAGCCAGAAACACATGGTTCCGTTTGTTTTGTTTTCGTAAGCAAACCTATTACATCAGAAAGTATAAAAATATCTTAAAAATTAATTTGCTTCTGCTGTAGTAAAAAATGTTTTTCAAAACAAAACATCAGTGAATATTTTTTCCTTAAATTTGTTTTGATTTATAGAGCCATTTATAACTTTAAACTTTGTATTGAATGCATTCCGCATATGTATTTAATATGAATACTTCTATGTATTTTCTTTATAAATAATAAAAAGGAATCGAAAAGTAGCAGTAAATAAAAATTTAAAAATGTTATTCATCAAGCACTTGGTTTTGAATCTTATAATGAAATTTGTTGACTTTGCTGCACGATGGTGCCGTTGCTACATTACAATTATTTAGGAAATACTTACGGGGATCGCTTATTACTTAAAAAGTCGAATTATGAATATTTTCAAAATTCCTGGATTTTATATTGTTAAAAACACAAACCTCAAAAGGGAATTTCAATACTGAAGTATGACTACGATAAAAAAATGAAAAGAAACCCAACGTCGTCAAAAAGAGATTTAGTGAAAAAAGTAGAAATTTTTAAAAAGCAAATAGTGCCAAATTGTTGCGGAGATTCTATTGGAATAAATGGAAAACCGTGTATGGATGAGTACTTGAAGGAATACCTTTTATCTCTTTATAACAGTCATCCAATTTAACCTTTTAATCTTTTGGCCGGATTTGGCACTTGATCCTATATAATGTGGTGTGTGCGTGGTGTATAACATGCCGAACTGTCTTGAACTCCAGCCCATTAAAAAAAATTTAGGCTGTTTACGAGTGATATCTTTTACAGAACCTAAAACCTCCAGTGGTTGAGGCAATTCTTCTGACGAGAATTGTACTTGCGAAGTCACTGAAATGTTGCACAGTAAAATTTCACGCGGAAAATTGTGGCTTACTTGCAACATTTGTTAGGTTAAAATTTTCTAATCTTCTCTTCCCTCATTGCACCATAGGGTTGCCCCCTGAGCTTAGCGAAAAAAAAATAAATAACCATTCAGATATAAGTCGGGTACAAAATTATTATATTCTTAATGTCACTTTTTCCATAACGCAATTGAGTCTTCACATATTCCTAACAAATTGTAACAGACGATAGTTCTTTTCGTATAGAAAGAAATGTAGTTCAGTTTTCTCTTTCTTTTTTATATTTTCTAGGTATTATTAGAATATTTTAATTGGAATTAATATTTGTACATCCTATTATGCAACTCTAAATTGTTGAAGATGTGCTCGATATTGTAAACCGTAAAAACAATATTCCATACAATATTCCATTAAGACACTTAAGACAACCTTAATTAATTAACATAAAATGTTTCTACTTAATTTTTTTAATTAATTATACCAGATATCTCCGTTATGCAAGCAAATAATTCCAAGTACCCCAGACAAGTGTGCACTTCAAAAATTTCTATTTTCAAACAAGATAATACTTCTATCGTTAGTACATCTTATCTAATGACAACGACATCCTTAGTTGAAGTAGTTGGCTTTGAGCCACTTAAATTTTACAATAAATGTACATTGGATTTTAATAGACACAAAAATTAGGAGGCTGTGTTCATAATCACTATATGACTTCTATCGACGTCTAACAATGTTCGGGATAGTCCGCGAACAACAGAATATCTATTTTGAAAGTCATTGAGGTGTTACAATGGTGGCAAATGCCCATAGTGATTTGCAATCGATCATAATCTCTAGGAAAGATGGATATCTCCACGTGTGTGCATTGTGATTAATATTTCGATTATTATGATAATTGAAATTGGGATAATTGCAAAGTTGAGTTACTATCAAGAGCATAAAATCGCTTGCGTATATATCAGAAGCCATGGAAAAATAAAAAAGAGTACTAAAAAACTAATGTTCTTTAAATAGATGATGTGAAGTGGAAGAGTTTTAAGATGATATCTAAAACTGTTTTTTCCTTAATTACAATATTAGTATAGTAAATGCACCATAACAGATTACATAATTGTAGGAAAACCAAATTGCCGTGTACCACTGAGATGCTGCAATAAAATTATATTAGAGCAGGGATTTACACAGATTTGGAGAGGTTACTAACCGCTCTAAATCTCTATGTAAGATGTCCTTCGTTTGCTAACTAACTAACTGACTTTTTCAACTGCACTTATAAAAATTCCAAATTACGTAAAGCTTGATAATTTTTATATTTTAATTACAAATTAATATGTGGTGAGGAAATAATGCAAGTCATCGTAAAGTAGTGATTAATTTTTTGCCAAGCTTCTAAATGTGGCTTGCTCTATTATCAGATGCGAACTTTGCTTTGTAGTATGGCTGCTTGCTCTAAAACGAAAATAAAATTGTTTTCTATTTCTGTGCACACTTTGCCCTGACATTGAAGGATCTCCACATCAGTCAAAATTTAAATATAGCTAATACTAATAGCTAAATATTATGGTAGACTGTTCTCAATTTTTGGGAAATGTGCATTGAAAGTGTTTAGGACACTTTAAAGTTTCATTTCCGTAGTCAAAACAATTTATCATAACTTATGTATTGGCCATTATTTTTTTATTTTAAAAAATATATAAATATATAAAAACACGTTATGTTCGTCCGATCCGTGTATATATCGCGTGGTGAACTTAAAGTCACGCTATTTTTTAAAGGAATGCATATTTTATCTGTAAATAGAAAAATAAATAAATTTGTGGAAGTTTAGCATTTTATAGAACTGTGCCCCCCACATTTGCTGTATGTCAAAATATATTATAATGTGTTTTAGAGAATTTATAAAGATTTTTCGTCAATGCCGTGTGGAAAATGACGAGAAAAAGGAAAATTGTCCATGCATCGAACGGAGGGCTAAAAGTTCTGAGCAGATTTCTGTATGCTATACCAATTTTCAGATATTTTTTTGATGGTGTGTGACGTGTTTTCCAAAATGAATTTTCGAACACGATTACTTTGTGAATTGGAGCGCTTTCTGATCCAAAAATCTTTTAGAATTTGCATTTCTGGCAACAAAAATGAACAATCACCGCATTTATATGAGCAGAGAAAAATTTCTTTGTTGTTTATGAAAAATCGAAAAAGGTTTATTTATCACGTTTAAAGATGAAAATCTAAAATGGGTATAAGTCTTATTACATTTGCCCAATACTTTGTGTATATGTGTATTAGTTTGCCAGAGAGTCCGGTTATAACGAATGCTCAATTATTACGTACTGTTTAAAAAAACGAGAATCTTTCCATAAGCTTTATTTTCTCGATTATAACAAACTTCGGATATAACAAACTGCTTTTGGTACATTTTTCGCGTTGGAATTTTCACATCTTGAATCTCTTTCGGTAAGTTCAATAGCTAAACTGCAGCCCAGGTATAGGGGCCTGAGGCACCCCACGCCGAAGAGACAACGCATTGAAAAACACTTCATGAACCTTAATCTGCAGGTGACGAACGGACAAAATCATGGCATAACTGTCAAAATCAAGAGCAAAGTTTGTGAACAAGGAGGCTATGGTCTACGCTATAAAAATCAAACGCTTTAGAAAATTCCAGAAGGATCAATGTGGTAATAGATCAGAACTATTGCACTTCTTATGTCTGTGGATATTTTCAAGACAACTGATTCACAACTATGGAGCCTGTTCCTGTAAGAACAGAAGTAAAATATGTAGGGATTCACCTGCATAGCAGGCGATATATAAGATATACAAGATTATACCAGTGATTATAGCTTTGGCTTCTTGACGTGGTTTGCAATTGAAAGAGCTCGTTCTGTTGGCAACGTAGCAAATGACTGCAACACATTTTAAGGATAAAGCAAAGGATAAGAACGAGAACAATTTCTATTTTACTCAAATTATAAGGAAGTCACAGTTGGAAATTCTGGAAATTCGATATTCATTTTAGCGCAAATATTTTTGAATAAAGCCCAAAATATATTGTATATCGGCCATTCCACAAAAGTCAACCTTACCTTGTGTTTTATAGAAATAAGTGCATTTGTTTTGTTTACTAAAGTGATTCTAATTTGTGTCGAACTCTCTCATTAATACAATAAAGTATAAGAAGTAAATGAAATAATTCATGCGAAAATGTCTGGGTTCGGGCACCTTAGTGAGCTCATGAAATATTTATAAGTTTTCTCCATAGAATGATGAAAACTGAGTATATAGTATTATGTAGCTCTCTTAAATTTTTCTCTACTCAATGTTATTCAGAAATTCCAACATTCCAGTTTCACCTAGTAAAAAAATTATTTTAATTGACAGAAATAATTAATTTCGATCGTTAAAATACACACGATATGTTATCACGTGAGTGTTTGTTTTTAAATTGGCTCTAATGCCATTAAGTGTATGGAAACAGAATATTCTGAGACTGTTCAAAAGTCATCGAAATACTTGAAACACTGAAGTACTGCAGTTTGCGTTAATAATGTTTTAAATATACATTTCAGTGGAAAGAAATAAAAGATATTTGCACATTAGTTCGAAAAACAATTGCGCATGGATGGATGTTTACTTTCCAATAATTATTGCATGTGCGGATTAATACATATTTACTTCATTACATGGGAACTCGTCGGATTATTTTCTGCGATAAGAAAATGAACGCGGCTGTATTTATTTTTGTAGACTAGCGTGTGAGTAATCAAGCACACTGATAGCTGGGGATCACGCCATTCTTGTAGCAAAGCCCGATTTATGGGGGTTTGGAATACCTAACGTGTTAATGACCTGGTTTAGAAGTATTGTGTCATTGGCGTATGCGATGAACACACTGTGCAAGGTTTTGATAAAAAATAATTTTTTAAAGTCTAATATTCTTCTAAGTTGATAAAGTAAAGTGCCATGACGGTGTTAAGAGCAGGGAGAAGGAGAGTCGTATAAAAATCTTGTATCTCCATTTTTGAATATAAATCTCTACATAAACTTCCGTGGAAATACAATATTAAAATATTCTTCCATTTCAAACATTTCTCACTGTCCAAATTCCAGGTAAAATCAAATATATCTTACAGAGATATCAGGTAGAAGAGATTCAATTCTTAGGGATTTCTTTCCATATGGTCTATCATAAATTGAATATGAAACTAATGAAATTTATCTGTGGTTAATCGTAGTTCCTAATCCATGGCATCTTATTACATAAATTCTTTTATGAAAACTGGTGATTTATGAAATATTAACCAATTAAAGTAAGAGGCTGGTTACGCAAGCAATAAGTGTTATGTTACAGAAATTTTGTAGGTTGGATTTCATAACATAAATATCGTAGCATTATTTCATGATACTTATCTGGGAATATTATGATAACAGGTTTCCGGATTTCTCCCTTTCAATTGCTGTCTAATGCAACACCTTTCAAATTTTTATGATATTTAAAGAGTAACTGATATTGTGGGAATACCAATTACCCTTTATATCCTACATCTGAAATGAAGAGAGTTTATAGATTTCAGTTTTTTCTTCAGTGCGATACTTGAATTGCCTATCACAGATACATTAGGGAGAAAATTTTCTGATTTGTATTAAGTACACAACGAATTTTATGAAGAACAATTTCTAATACAAAACTTATTGTATGAATACAAAATTTAAACTCTTGGAGGGAAATTTAGCTATCACTTCTTATCCGGCGGTTTAGAGTTTGGTTTCGTACTTTATCCAATTTCAATATCAAAAGCATTGCTTTCATTATTTTCATTAACACTACATACTTCAATTTCCAATTACATACCAAGTTTTACTCCAGATCTCTACTATATTACAACCATTACTATTATTTCCACTCTAAAGTGGTAAAACAGTAGTATTACCATAAAATTTAAAATTATTGCATTAAATCTCAAAAACTATTTAAATCTTTCATTTAATACTTTAAAAATTATTCATGTCGGTGAAAATCAAAGCAGGTAAGTGTTTCGTAATAGCGTCAGAGATAAGCAAAAGAAATACATGAATGATCAGCATTAAAATTCGCATAATTGTTCAAAAAGAGCACAGATGGCCGGACGAAATATCATTGGGAAATTTCTAGTTACTCATCTGAAAAGTTTGATGGCGAAACCAAGCCGACAAGTTTACTATAGTAGTGTATACTATAGTAGTGTCTATATAAAATGCCAAAAATATTTAATTGATAAATTAAAAAGTCTCGACCAATTGTTCCGTATACCCACAAAAAAAAACCCAGTTTCTAACATGAGTTAAAGGGAGAGAAACAAATTAAACTGAAATTCCATATGCATGTTTTGTATACAATTTAATCATTTAGAAACTTAAAAGCACATTTAAAAAACTTGAAAGATATTCTTAGTGCTGGTTTTCGAGTACATAAGAGAAATTACAAAGAGAAACAGTTAACAGTGACCTTTAAAGGCTTAATTACAAGTTTATACCAGCCAGTAGAGGAAAATACCATTCACCATTAACATCTTACTTCAGAATTTCGTACGTGACGCAAAAGATAAATAACCTATTGCTGCCTTTGAACGTTCGAGAAATAATTCCTCTGTTAATTCCCATTAGCGATGAACTTGTAAACCTTCCATAGTAAAACCAAAACCGGCTAATTTGAAAATATCATGTAGGTAGGAGCTTTGGTATCCCAAGCAAATTTAAGGTGTAGAGGCGTTCACTTTCCTGCTAATGCACGGTTTGAAGAATCCATTAACCCCGCAAGCAATGAATAATCAAAAGAATGTTGAAAATCAGCCAATGGCGGTAAAAAATGACCATCGACCTTAATATGACGTCGGTCGTTATACAGGAACGACAGGAAACTGGATTTCTAGGTGCATAATTGCATTAGTACTGATGACCATTTTGCACTTGCTAGTCTACATTGATTTCTGCAGGTGGGATCAACAGGTTCATCCAGTTGAAAGTGAAATGAATGCATTAGTAAGTTGAATGTCTGGTATGGTATTATATTGTTAGAAAGTAATACTGAATGATATGGAGAAGATTATTCGTGTGGTACGATAATTACTAAAAGTGAGATGTTCCGTATAAAAAGAAAATATGCAATTATTTTGTTACATAAAATTAAGGTATATGTGCTAACGTAAGCATTAAGTGTTTAAGAAGATAGTTATTGGTCTCACGAACAAGAATTTGCAGTTAAAAATCTCTAAAAAATCTAAAGTCTATTTAGATACGGTTTCAATTCATGTTTTAATGTTTCGAAATAAATATACATGTCAAAAATATTATTTAGACGTCGAGTAATAAAAAATTTATTATTTATTTATGCCTGCGAAAAAGTGAAAAAGAGAGCTTTTTACGTCTAAACATTGATTAAGAATTTTATTTTTGTTTGCTTATGAGCGACAGAAAGTAGAAGAATGAAGAAATAAAAACAAAAAAGACATTTAATTTTAAAAATCATTTCAAAGAAAAGTTGTGCGAAGGCAAGGTGGCAATTCCATTGATTACAGGGTCAGGAGGATTGTTATTTTGGGGTGTTTTTTGTATTATTATCGCGTAGATTTTTTTTTGGATACCGCTCAAGACAAGTCTTCAGAAGGCTAAGTAAATAGGCTTGATAATTGTTCATTCATCTTCTAACTTCTTTCTGTTCAGGGGAAGCTTTATTGAAAACACTGATGTTCTAATGGATGAAATTGAGAAAAAGAAAGTGAAATTTGAAAATAAGAAAAATATATTACCGTGAATTAGACGAAAACTTGCAGCCTCTACTCCACAGTCCTCTTGTAAAAACAAAAGGAGCAACATTTTTAGATATTAAGCTTTGTTATTTCAAGACTGCTAAAAATGCCCTTTGTTGTGGATGATTTAATGCATCAAGATTGCTTTTCAAATTTTTGGTACTTAAAGTTTTTCACTGGACGAGTTGGGGTTAACAGCGATCATATTAACACACTGATTGAAATCAACCACACAACCATCATTTGCATCAGCTTGGTTATGTTACCATAGTATCATTTTACAGTCTTCAGAAAAGTTTTCAATACGACTAGTTATTGGATTTAGATCTATAGCTATTTGTTCTTGAGTTTCCTCCTTGAGTTTCCATTCGGTGTGCCTCAGAGTAGCCACCTTGGTTCTTTGCTATTCTTCATACTCTATCTTTGGTTCCTCCTTATTTGAAAATTCATTCTTATTTTCGCGACCAAAAGATTTTTCCCATGGTTATAAGTGAGCTTCACGTTAAAAGTGGACATACATCCTTCTCACGTAAAAGAACTTGGCTGAAAATTAACTTCACCATTGATGGAAACACTTCGATTAGGCATGATTACACTAAGGATCTGGATATCCTGCTGAATTTCCGTTTTTTCTTTGAGATTTATATTGATGCTTCTATTAATAAAGCTAACTTTGTGTTGAGAAGCGCTGGTTCAATCAGTTTAATTATCCCTAGATTTTCTTACTTGTCTACTGTACTTTTGTCAGGTCTATCCTTAAATATGCTTGTCCGGTCTGGTCTTCTTACTATGCGGTTCACATTAAACGTATTGAGGCCGTCCAACGAAAGTTCTTGAGGTTTCAATTTCGTGGTTTGCCCTGGGATAACTGCCTCCTTTTGCTGTGTTCTGCCGGACGACTTAATTTAATTTCTGTGGAATTTCTTGAGAGTAAAATTGATAGTTCTAGAAAAGTTTTTATGTTGTTGTTTCCCATTAAGATTTGTATCCCACCACGCTCTTTTAGGTATCATGGCATCTTTCATTTGTTGTACTATCAAATTAATTACAGTACGAATATGCTAATAGTATTTCATTTTTACTTACAAAGTCTAGTCTACTAAATGTAAGACGTTGGAAAGCTAATCTCGTTATAACTCAAAGCCAAGAGGGAATCAGAAAAGGCTTTTATATTGGTTTTAAATGCTAAGTTCATCCTTTGAGTGGTTGGAATGTGAAGTTTAAACAATAAATTATAGGATGCGGCTATAGTTATACAACACACTGTATTTTACAATCCACTGTCAACATATGTAATTTAAAACAAAACCAAAAGTGTATAGCTAAGCACATGTAGGTGAAATTTATTTGAAGTGATCTCAAAAAATGAAAGAAAATTGTAACCTCATAAGTTGTACTGTCATAAAACGTTGCATCACTTTCTATAAAAACTTCCGACGCATCAAAAGTTCATTAATATTGTGCCAAAAATAGAAGGTAAAATCTGTGGGCGGCGAGGTCTAGTATCACTGAACTAAAATCTTCAAGATTGCTAGGTCGAC
>QYTT01077579.1:4816-17884 GCA_006980735.1 Dasypogon diadema | reverse complement strand
GTAGATACACTAGAAAGGCTGATTATAAATTTTAATAAGGCCAATTTTGTAAATAGATAAAATAGTGATTTTATTATATTAATTTTAAAACAAGTTTTGAGACGTCTTTTTTTATTCTTTTTATATTTATGGCTTATTTTACAGGTAAGCTACTTCTTTGCTTTTGGAAATAGTTTTTAGAGAATTTTAAATCAAATCACTAAGCACATAATCCAAATAGAGGTCTCAAACATAAGGAAAAGCTGTCGATCTCCAAACCAGGTGATGTGGCTCCCACACGCTCAGAAGAAATTTATTTGTTCTTCTGTTTCGTTCTTCTCTGAACTTTCGGACTTTTATCATGAGAGATTGAAAACAGTCAACAGAAAATATGAGATACAGATCACAATATTCTCTTCTGTTGGTGTTTGTTCTTTGTGTATGTATTTTACTTCCTGTTCCTACCTCCCATTTCGGGTTTATATTGCTCTCCCCTTTTGAGATTTGCACACTGAAAAACCCTGTGGGAGCCACTGTGTAGGTATAAAAATTCAAATGCTTGCTGAAAGGTTTTTTCTCTTTTGAGTTCTCTATCTGTTATCTGCTTAGTGATCATTTTTTGTCTTATTATTGAAAAAAATGACTTAAAAATATTTGTGTTAGGGTAGGGAGCATCTAAAGAGCACTTATAAAAAAGCCGCTATTGAAGTTGTTAGATTTACTGAGTTTGATGATGATATTCTGCAAATATTGTAACTATAGAGTGAAATTGTAGTGTAACAATTAAAGAACTAGAGGATCAATTGGAATTAACAACTTCGCACAGTCACTTTTGTTTATAATTAATAAAATATATTCCGTATGATGTAAATTTCGGTAATGCAAGCAACGAGCATTCCATTACGGCACAGTACGGCACTTATCATGTATTCTAACGATTGAAGTACAAGCAGAGCACTTACAACCAACAACTTTCGCACTTTTTGGCACTTGCACCATATGAGAAGTTCAAGGGGGGGGGGGGGGGACCCAGTAACATAGGTTCACGCTCCTACCTGCAGACGTTGGGGAGAGTCAGGTGGTGGTCCTTTTTTTTACTAAACTATTATTTGATTCACCAATCTTGATTATCTATGGTTATTACTCATAAAGCTTCTATATGGTGTAAAGCCTTGCAATAGAAATATAATGCAAATGTAAAATCTCTGAGAGAGGGCAATGCCTCCATATGAAAACAGTGGTAGTGTCGAATTAGATGCAACTTGATTTTCCAGCAAGATTAAAACTATACCAAAGGATACCTTTGGAGCATACTTATATCCTTAGAGTTTAGAGGCTAAAATTAAATCCTTTAAGCAGATACAGAAACCACAAATACGTACTTAAAGATGTAATTATTCTATGGCCGCTAGGCCACTGTGACCATCACGCTAAAGAGAGGTACGAGTAAGGCTGCTTTTGGATTCTTATCTCCCCCGACGGCAGAACCTATAAATATCTACCTGAGCGTACTACAGACTGGGCAAATAACTAACATCGTCAACTGCTGGACACAGGGCCCGCTCAAGATTAACAAACGTCCCAGACTTCATGAAATTGCTCTCCTAGAGATAATATAGCTCTTATTTAAGGAAAACTCTAAAGCTGATTAATATTTTAAGCCTGAAATACAATGAATACGACACGACTTTGTCGTCGACTTTTGTCGTCGTAATTTGTCGGGAACCAAATTCAATGAGAACGACAATGTCGTTGTCATTTTTCAACAGCTGAGGAAAGGTGCAGTAAGGAAATATGTCCAGGCGGAAATTAATTTCAGTATTAAAAGTGAATTTATTTGCTTTTAAAATTTTCTGGTGTATTAACACTTCATAAAATTAATTTTCTTTCCTACTTCTTTATCTCAGACAAATGTCAAACTCAAATGTCGCATACGACAACGACAAAATTCGGTTTTTGACCAAACTTTTGTCGCCGACTTTGTCGTGTCGTCACATTTGCTATGACCTAATGTCGTCACATGTATTCAAAATCTAATTTGTCGACGACAATGTCGTGTCGTATTCATTGTATTTCACGCTTTACTCTGGCCTGCAGAACCCGCACACACCGAAAGAAAAAGATCAAAGAATAACTGTGAAATAAAATCCAAACAGAAGCAGAAGGGTCAAAAGAGTCCATTCTATGACTGTGGATCTGCAAGTGGCCCTAAAAAAATCCCACACATTGCCAACTACGAGATATCTCATAGGAAGGTAATTTATATATAAATTTCGGCATCTAGGGCTAAATGTGCCCTGGTTTTCCCGGTAGTGAATACGTTAAACCGGTTAACCGGTTCATACATGAATGCGTAAGTCGTTACTGTGTCGGTATGCTGCGCGTCCGCAGGATAAAACTGGTTTTGCGTAAAGATTTCATTACGACAATGACTTCTCCCAATCCCCTTACCCAAAACCGGTTTGAGTAAACTCAAAAGGTATATTGTACGATAGTTATTTCAAATCACAAAGAATTATACTTTTGGATGTTTTTTTGGATTTTGCTTTAGCGTAACGTACTTTAGAGTGGCGACACTTTTGAAGACCGACACATTTACATGTGCGCCACGTTTTTTTTTTCGCAGGTTTTCGCTGCATGAAAAAAATAAAAATTGTGAAGGACATTGACGGGGAAATAATTACCTTCATTTTTGTGTATGATTTTAGTCTTTTTTAAAGTTTTCTGAAGGGCCAATGCATAAAAAATATAAATTTTACAAACAAATCTCATGTTGTCAACTAAACCGGCCTTCTCTATAAAGGCGCCCGGATGCAAAAAATTTCTCAACGCTTAAAGACATCATTCCTTTCTCGATACAATTGAATACAATTTCAGATATTTTTAGTTTCTTTTTCTATAATCCCCGGACACGAGAACCACAATTGAGGTGCGTCCGTAGTATTGCCCAACCAATCAACTCCAATCTTTTGAAAAGGCACTTTGGGTATTGAATGGGGTTTAAGGGAATACCTTTTATTTTGTGCTCCAAATTTCTCACAGTATCGGCATTTAAAAATCATATTTTCAATTACCCTATCCATGTGAGGCCAGTATAGGCCGCTTTTAGTTTTATGTACCATTTTCGTGATTTGTGAAGGAACTGTAGCACGTCTCCTATAGGGTTTTATGGGACGAATTAGGCGGTGTTCACAGAATAGTAAGTTATCGTCAATATACATTTTATCTTTGTGCTGCCAAAAGTATTTTAGATTTTTTGGCACTTTCTGTCACAATCACAGAAAATTATTGTAAAAGGCCAAATAAAAATATTGTTGCATCAAGTTTGTGGCCAGTGTTTTTTGTTTGACTTCCTTTCGTTCCGACTTGTGAGGCTCTTAGAAGCCGTGTGAAAGACGCCTACCTACGTAAATTCTTCCGAACACTAGCATTCGGTTTGCTCTTATCAACAATGTGGACAAGGTCTTTAAGAGGACATTCAGGGTTAATCAACGGATCACTAACATGGTTTCATGATAAGCGATAAAGACGGGGAGGGGGCTCGGAGAACCCAAAAAAAGGGTCGCCGCCTCAAAGTAATGTCTAACGACGGTTCCGGTGGTGGCCTGGAGACAGGGCCACCACCGGAAAAAAAATTCTCGAAGGTTTGAAGGTCTATAATAATTGAAGTACTGTAGTTCAACTATATTTTTGCTCAATATGAATAAAAATCAGGAATCACGAAATTACAAGAAAGCTATAATGATAGCGATACAGTGTGTCGATTTACCAACGACTATACTTAACACTAGATGACATAGCATGTCTAGGTCAGCAAAAAATTGTACGGGAAAGGGGAGAAGGGTAAATAACTATAACTTTTCGAGATAATGGATATTTTTGGTGTATTTTTATCGATCACCCGATAGCTTCTGACCTTTGTCAAAAAATTTTCCAAATGCAAATGCTAGCAATTTTGCAACAAAAAGGGATACAGTGGTGGCCAATATCTGCTATAGAATATAGTCTCAATTATAAATTTTACGAAAATATGCTGGAGATAGGAACCTACCTCCCTCTGCTGCGTTTATTAATTTCTTAAATGTCGTTCAACTCTCTCACTTTACCGCCCAAATGCTGCACCGGAACTATGTAGGCTTTCTGAGGCTAAAGTTACTCCTCGCAATAGCTTTATTTATAAAAATATACACATATAGCTTGTTCAAAATTAAAGAAGAATAAAGCTCCTGAATGAAACATGCAATATTTCTTTCCTTCCGCGGTATTAATGGAATGTTTCATGTTGAATCGCAGTGCAATATAACCGAAATACAAATGTTTCGGCAACATAAAGTTTTTCTGCTTATGTACGGACAAAAAAGCTTCGCCGGTAAACAATTGCCATCGCCTCGCCATGCATGGCATGACGCCATCTGCCAGGGCAAAACAAACAGTATGAGTTCGTTGTTCGTATCGTTCGTTCTGTCGTATCTCAGGGAATTCTGTTTCCGCACTGAACCGGAGTAAGTGCTGCTGGAATTTATATAATTTGTGTTTGCTTATGTTCTTCACGCTAATTAATAATAATAATGATTAGATATGCCGCAGGCGAGTACATTAGGCCATTGAAATACTTTTTCTGTGAATATTTATGAATAAGTTTCAGGAAGGCTTATTGATTCTTTTGATATTGAATGCTAGGCATTATTTGCATCTAAAGGTAGGGTATCGTAGCGAATTCTCACCTGAGTACATATACCGTATGCAAAAAAGTTCAGTGGCGGTTTTGATGTGCTGTGTATTTTTGCAGCTCGTTTTCATTAATAAGAAAAAATGAAGGAAATCCTTGGTGTTGCAGCCACAAGAGGAACTTGACAGAGAATTTTTGCGCAGGAGCAGATAATTATAGTGTCTGTGTCCGTTCAATGTTATTGTTGCTCGTTTTGCATATCGTTTCAGTCCAGAATGAGTTCCTATATTTCATGACGATTAGATCGCAGGTATTGTGCTTGAAATCTATTGAATGTGTATATATCGTATATCCCTGTTTTATGAATTGCCAGGCAACTCCCCGAAACACGTCACCCAGTAATGTGTTTATCTTATCTACTACAGATAACATATAATTGGATCCATAAATCATGGGGTTGAAGTTTCTGTTAAGTGATAATTGGCAATCAATTTATTTCTTATTTGATATGCATGTGTTGATTTAGATAAAACACACGCAGACTTTTTTTATATTTTTAGCGAAGTGTAGTACATACAGTATAGGTTGGTTGAAAGAACTGACTTTAGTTAGACTTCATGAGGAAAGAATAAACTATTCCTGAGAAATTGCATTAAATGATACGTATAATATTTCCAATCAAAAGTTATACTTGCCAGTATAGTTTAATTAATACTTAACCAAATTGTCTTAATGATTTTACAAATATAAATGATCCTACTAAAAATATAATTAAAATGTTTGGTTAAATAGTATTAAGGTTCGCACAATCATATTTCATGTTTAGGTATTATTAACTGTTTTACTATCCGTGAGCCGTTATATCGCTTATCTGTTATACGGGTAGTAAGGGCCTATTCAAATCCAAGTCTTCAGCTTCGTCTTCGTCTCGTTATAACAATTACTGACGTCAGACCGAGACAACCTGGAGCTTGGTTAGTTTGACTTCATGCAAATTATGAATAGGTTTTATTCAAGAAAACGCATATTCTTTTGATTTACTATAAGCTAATAGCTTTTACAATTAAAATCAAATGATTCGGCCCTAAGAGGCTTATTCCAATCCAAGTCTTCGTCGCTATGAATATCTTTTAGTAAGAAAACACGGAACATTTAATTTAATTCTTTGTTTAGAACAAATTAACAACCCATACAATTAAACCTAAGCGAAAAAAGTATATTAGGTCTGTTTCTTTACTTCTGCAGCTTAAATTTCCTACAATTTCCTTATTTATGTGGTGAGGGTACAGTTGCCAAAAGTAAATGAACAGTTCCCTGAAATTCCCTCAAAAGGTAGGAGAAGAATGCCGAAAAACCAATTTGAAAACGTACACCCACCGCGCTTTGACATCAACAGATGACAATAAGGAATTAGCAGGAAGGCAAAAGCTACTGCAAAATTCTGAACTTTCCTGCAGGAGGGGAAGAGGTGACATCAGTAGAAATCAGCTGTCAAATTGAATAAGAAAACGACTTCCTGCAGTTTTCTATTCAGGAATTATAATTCCTGCAGGTAAAGAAACAGACACATTGATCTTAGCCATGAAACTATGAACGAAATCAAAAAAGACGAAGAACTCTTGGTGGAATTTTGGATCAGAAATCGGAGAATATTTCACTTGCTTTAGTTCCACTGAAGCAAGAAATTTGGAAAAAATGTTTGAAGATGGAATAGCTAGCAAATTGCTAGCATTTTAAAATTTGTTTGAAGTGTTTCGATCTGACGGAATATAAATAGACGGAAAGCTTCCGAAGAAACGTATACTAGATATAGATACCAAAATTGTTTCAAAATATAAATAAATCTCTCCCTTAACCAGTGAGAAAGAATTCAGATTTTGTTGAGTTAGTCTTTTTTGAACAGTTTTAGTAATTTATATTGCGTACAAAATTTTTTAAAATATATCTCTATTTATAATTGACCTAATTACCAGGTGTGGTGGTAAATAATTCTTAATTTTTTTAAGAGATGGCGCTGAGAAAACGGTTCATAGTCTCATATATCCCTTATATCATTTTCTCCCTACGGCAGTACCTTTCAAAATGCCATTTTTGTTTGGTCGGTTTTGAGACAACGTCATATTTTTTTTCGTGTGCCAAAGATGTCGAGTTTTGAGCCAAATAAAGAGCATTTGCGGCACGTGCTGCTTTTCTTATTTAATCAAAAGAAAAACGCCAGTGAAAGCCTTCATACTCTAGCCGAAATCTACGGTGAAAATATCCCAACTCAAGACATTTGTGTGCGCTGGCGTAGGAGGTTTAAAATTGGAGATTTCGACTTAAAGGACAAAGAACGCCCAGGTCTACCTAAAAAATTCGAAGACCCCGACCTGCAAGCACTGTTGGATGAAGATAATACCCAAATACAGACACAATTGGCCGAGAGATTAAATGTTGGCCGCCGAACCATTTGTGATTGCCTAAAAGCTATGGGGAAGATGCAGAAGGCAGGAAAATGGGTACCACATGAGCTGAACGACAGGAAACTCGAAAAGCGAAAAACCGACTGCGAAATTTTGCTTTCTTGACATAAAAGGAAGAGTTTTTTACATTGGGTCGTAACGGCGTATTAAAAATGGATATACTTCGAGAACCCCAAACGAAGATTATGGGTTGACTCGGGACAACCACCAACGTCGACTGCAAGACCGAATCGGTTAGGGGCAAGACAATGCTGTGTATTTGATGGGATCAGAAGGGTGTCGTGTACCACGAACTTCTGAAACAAGGTGAAACAGTGAATACCGATCGCTACAGACAACAAATAATCAGTTTGAACCATGCACTAATCGAAAAGCGAACAGAATGGGCCAGAAGACAAGGGAAAATAATCTTGCACCACGACAACGCTCCTTCGCATACGGCAAAAATGGTCAAAAATATCATATCTGCATTTGGTTGGGAACTTTGGCCCACCCGCCGTACTCATCAGGCTTTGCTCCAATCGACTACTACTTGTTTTCACCAGTGGCATACGCACTTTTCATGCAGCACATCAGAAATTACGGAGAAGCCGAAAAATGGATCGATGACTAGATCGCGTCAAAAGATGAGCGGTTTTTGTGGCAGGGAATCCACAAATTGCCTGATAGGTGGCAGAAATGTGTAGCAAGCGATGATAAATACTTTGAATAAAATACTTTTTATACTACTCGCAAATTAAACGTGTTTTGTTCCTCATAAACCAACTATATAAAGTTAGAGCAATTTGAAGGTCAAAGAACTCCCTGGACTACCCAATAAAATCGTACATAAAAACCAATTTCGAATCCAGAATAACTTCCAAATCTTCAACAGATTGGTCGCGTGGAATAAAATTACCGGAGAATGTATAGTCAAACCCAAGAGGAACATGGCTTCTAAAGAACGACATGATCTCAGATTTATTTATATTGAGCTCTAAATCATTCTGACTACACCAATCGTAAAAGACGTTTGTCCAACTAAAAGGAAACGCAGTCACTAACATCGCTTATAAATGAACGATTTTTCATATGAACAGCATAGATGGATGAAGTGGTGTCTCAAGAGGCACACAATATCGTCAATACAGATGATGAAAATAACCCCCCAGATGTAGCCTATATGACCCTTGAGCAGAGCCCACGGGAAACCACCTGACAAGATCTCTCAGATAAGTAGGAACAAATCCACTTTAAAATTAAGGCTGGGAATCTAAATTTCCGCAATTTCAGCACAATAACCGAATGAGAAAATCTGTCAAAAGCATTACTGAGATCCGTATGAATGCAATCGGTTTGCAAATTGCTACCAAAGCCAGAGATTGTATTAAAGGTGAACTCCAGCCATGTGAATTGGCATTGTGTAGAAATCTGGGAGTATATTATTGATTCTAAAAAGTTAGATATGCCCGACAATTTGGCAATCGGTCTGTAATTTGAAATTTCGTTCTTATTACCCTTCTTATGTACAGGTATAATGAAGGAGCGACTTGATCACTGCTGGGGGCAACTCATCAAAGCCAGAACTAAAGTCAAAGTCAAGTTCGCCCATATGTTTCATAATAATTTCATCAGAAATCAAGGGGGATATGCTAGCCGCACATGGATGATAATTAATGTGCGAAAAATGATCAATATCAGGCTCAAACTCCGAAGGTCGGAAAGCATTCTTAAAGAAAGTAGCAAACATATTACAAATCATACTCGTGTCACCACTAGAACACTCCTCGAAAACCATAGAAGTAGCTGTCAACTTTTTTCTTAATGTTGACGAAATCGTAGAAAGAGCCTGGATCACTGTAAAGTTTATTTCAAATTTTTCCTCATAGAGAGCCGATGAACATGTCTTAAACTCATTATAATACGCCACAAACTCTTGATGGTCAGACGGTTGTCTAGTTTTAAGAAAATGCGCATTACAGCAGAACTTTCGTTCTGTCTAACTAGTTGTTAAGATCGTGCCACCTTTCGCAAAAGAAAGATAGTATGCATTGAGTTGCATGAATTGTTGTAACGAATAGCTTGAAAAAGTGAATCTTAATAGAACAAAAATAGAGATCATCAGGATTGCTTGAACGGAGAGCTCTACGTTCTATTTATGGTACAGTGGTAAATAGAAATAATAAATATTGGTGAAGGATGAACCATGAATTATGTTGTTTTCGGGAAGCATATATGCCTGGTCACATTTTCAATTTGAATAACCATGCCCAAAGTTGTCTTGGAATGAAACCCCGAAAGTATCTAGAAACGTGGAAAACCCCATATGCGCGATATATGAAGAGACTTTCGTGCACTATGTGTCGTTAGCTGAGAAAGAAGTTCTAGAAGAACACAGTCCATTACATAGCAAGTGCAGAGCCTTGGTCTTTTACTAGCAATGAGGGCATCTTTCTGGGGGACTAAAGATAAGGACTTTGCTTGCCATCTGTGGCACTTAGTGATCCATTTATTTCTGCGTATTTCTATACCTATACAGTTATTCTTCTCGATTTCTCTCGCATTCTCCTATGTCGGCTGGCTGCAAGAAACTTACACTTGGTGAACTACTTTACCTTGTAAGAAAGTTATAAATGTTCGGAAAACATGACTCAGTGTCCTATAAAGATTCCCGTGTTTAATTATATTTAGTTCTTAAGTGTAATTTTCATAATTTTCTTCACCTTTTGGTATGACATCCTTGCCGCTAAATTTAACATTGTTTAAGAAAAAAATTGTCCTAAAAATTTTAATGTCGTTATTTATTACGTGGCGAGACCGCATACACAATTGAAAAGCCGGTTACTATCAAATAATATTGAAAAAAAGACAATAATCCTTATCATGGAGAAATTTACAAGTTTAGGCTGTAGTATATCCTTTTTTTCATTTGCGTCAACAACGATATAATCAGTTAAGAAAGGAAAAAGGATTTAAATTTGAAAATGAAAACGGAACTAATTTTTTAAAACATATTTTATTGGAGCAGTTGATATCTTTCCAAGCGTCTTCAGGTCTTAATTCAATCAAAACACATTAATATAATGAAATCCAGAACTTCCTTATGTCTATGGTGTTGGAATATGCTTTGCAGTACATGGACCGCAGATAAAAGTAGAATGTTGAAGGCAAATATATCGATAGCATGCAGCACACCGATATCTCGTTTTTCGGTCTCTTGTTTTGCGGCAAATTGAACACCGTCCACATCTTTTTGCGTTTTTTAAGGGTGGATGGTATTCCCGCGAAGTCGATGCCTCATCATTGGAGTCGTGTTCTCGCAATCGTCTTTTCAAATCTTGTGGAAGATTCGGAACCATTTTTCGTGTTTGAATTAAATCTTCTATTAATTGCAGTCCCAGTTTCTTAAGGAATTTTCTTCGACTCATGCTTTCGTCTTGATTATTTTGACGATATATTACTTGCGCATTTACCCCAGCCACATTAAGGATAGAATAAAACAAAGCAAGAGACCATCGCCTGCAATTACGCGAAGTGCTGTGACATTCCCAGATTTTGTGAGCAGTATCAATTGCCTGTTTTGTGAGATCAAATAAGTGTGCAATTTCAGGCTTTATGAGATCCCCTGACTCTTCGCTTATTTTATTATCATGATGATAGGTGGACAAGAAGAATCTACTGTCTCCGTTAGCTGTATATGAGACTAACGTAACATTTTCCTGAAATGCAAATTTACTGGAATACTTTTTGGTGCTTTTAGTTGAGTGCAGTTCTGGTGGTATTGGAATATTAGATTTACGAGTGTGTCCAACCGCTTGTAATTGGTGCTCCCTTAACAGTTTTGTAAATAGATCAAAGCTGGCAAAACGATAATCCATTGCAACAACTCTTCCTGACCCAGAAATTGGTGCTATTTGTCGAAAAACTACTTCCGATGGCTCAGTACTAAAATTATATGGACCTTCAGGTTGTTTCTTACAGTCTATTTCCATATTATAAGTATAGAAATTTTTACAGTCTATTAATTTAACGATCCTAATTCCACAGTGAGCGTTTGTTTTCGTAACAAAGTGACGAAATGTACAGGCTCCGCGGTATGGCTCGAATTTATCATAAATAAATAAATAATTGTTTGGCCTGTAAGCCACTTGACAGTTAAACACAAATTTCTCAAGAATTTCTCTAATTTCTGCAAGTTTATCCAATTTTGTTCTTTCTTCCCTGGTGTTACTGTCGTCGAATTGGATGTTTGATAGTAGCGCTGAAAACCGATTGTGACTCATTGTAATCCGAAAAGCCTCCACGCCAGTCCCATCACTTTCCCAAAATTCCTCCAGTTTCCTTCGATGATAGCTTAAGGCTGCTCCTAGGTAGAGTAATCCGAATAGTGCTCTTATTTCCTCACAATCGGTTGGCTTCACAACAGATTTCTTTTTGTAATTCTTATTGTTCTGAGCAATTTTATTATTTGTATGCTGCACTATTTCACTAATAATGTCGTCTGTAATGAGGAGTTTCCAACAATCTAGGGGTGTTTTCGGGGCTCTGGTCTCTTCTTGACTAGCGTCGTCTGAATTATTTATCGGCTGCTTGTACCACTTCATTCCATTTTTACCCAAATGGTAGTCCTTCTCTTTGGCTTTGTTTCTCTGGTTTAAACACTTCTTACCTTCTAACAAAACTGAAAAAAGATCTGCTCCGCACTTGATGTCAGGGCCATCAACACTTTCACTGAGCCCCGGCTCTTCTTTTACATCCATGAAGTCTATGTCTGATTTCAGTACAGGCTTAAACTCCTTGATGTCTTCTTCTAAACTTACATCACACAAACCATCACTACCACCTTCAGTTCCTTCAACCCAATCATCTGTCCTGTCTTCCTCGCCTGTTTCCACTTTTACCGTGATCTCATTTTCCGCGTATAAGTTCCGCAAAAATGTTTGCATTTCCTTTGAAGTCGACATTTCTGTGAAAGTCGGTTAATTGTTCAAGAAATGCCCTTTTCTTCGTTTCTTACCTCAAAGTATTCTATCTTATCACAAGTCGTAAACAAGGCCAATTGCGCTTTAGAAACGAAAATGAAAACAAACCACGAATGGAAGGAGGCCGTCAAATTGAGTTGTCAAACATGACGCAGACGCAAAGTTTAGCTTCTTGTTGCCAGCAAATGAAACAGTGGGGAGTATGGTGGGCTGAGCTTTTATCTACACTGTGAATAAGATACGCTCGAGAAGAAGTCCCTGACCTTTCATATGAAATTGGTATAACGTGCAGGACTATACTGACTTAATTTTGCAGCCCAAACAACGATAATATGTGAGTGGGAACCTTGAGGAGTAAGCAGGACGTCGAAAGGCTTTTAGTCGCCATCAACATTAATCCAACTATTCGGAAGTGTCTTTGGCTTTACGTGGAATTTTTGCTAAACTATTTGTGTTTTACCCGGGCAATATATCTAACATGCTTTATTAGAGTCTTTACAACTTCATTTCCACTTTAAAATTAAATACATTGTATATTTCTATATATTAGAATAGAATCAAACCCTGTTCTCTGGTATCTAGACAAGGTTTCAGATTTTCGAATTTTGCCAAGTTTTTACACATTTCCAAACAAATGCACTGTTTTTAATCTCCTGCTCTTACTGCTATAAATAAAAGTGGACTTGTTTATAAAATAATGTATTAAAGAAGAGAACAACAAATTGTTTGAAGATGATAAAGACCAAAGAGTTTGATTCTAGTAGACACGTTTGTTATTAATGAGAGCGCATTTACTACCCTGCTACGTGCTTACCCCTTTCTATGGGGTTTTGTATGCTTTGGTGCAATCTCTTTTTATTGAATTGCACATGCTTTGCTATCACTGAAATATCATTCATGCGAAAGTAAACAAAGAAATAGATTACCGAAAGCGGTTTCAATAAGATAACATATCTATATAGCGTATAGAATGTAAACGAAGCAAAACAGCCAGGAA
>QYTT01077573.1:0-11820 GCA_006980735.1 Dasypogon diadema | reverse complement strand
GTAATTTAATGATCTTCGTTGATTGTGATCGTTGGCGCTAACTCAAAATTAGTTACTTACAGTGGCTCAAACGAATAATCGGACAAAATATAAAAAATAACAAATTGTGGAAAAATATTCTAATTTAGTATTGGGTGGCAAATCTTTTCTATTACATCTTTAATTCATTTTGGCATAGATTTGACGAGATTTTGACAAAATTACGGTTCGATATTATCCCATTCATTCTTTAGTGCTTCTTTTAACTAATTTAAATTATTAAATGTTCTGTTGTACAGCCTCTTTGCAAGTTCCCCCCACAAATGCTCGATGACGTTCAAGTCTGGTGTTTGCAGTAGTTTGGAGCAGTTATGTATAAGCAAAAGGTTTTCCGACCTCCAAAATTACTTCGGATCGCTATCATGATAAAAAGTAAAGTGCTGCAAAATGCCTAATTTTTCTGCATTTTGTTTAACATTTGCTTTGAGAATGTTGAAATAAATAATTATGTCCATTTTACATTCAATAAAATGCAAATTGTCTACTTCCGCTCTTGACATGCATCCCCAAATCATCACAGACACCCCTCAATGCTTCACAGCAGCCCGGTTATTTGTTTTTATCGAATTCGGTGTTGGTTTTGCGGCACACGTAGGACCTCCCATCCGACCCATGTAAGTTAAACTTACTCTCATTGGTAAATAAAACCTATTAATTACAATTAAAACCTTAATAGAATTAACTAGATAATCCCTTTACGGTTTTCCAGGATTAGTCATCTTTCAGCAAATATTCCCTGGGAAATTTTAGTCGAAGTTTTTTATTCATTGGGCTTATAACCGGCTTCTTCCTAGAAATTCTCCCATTGTAACCGTGTTTTCTTAAAACGTTTCGCACTGTTTCAACACAGGTATCCTTTTCTATGTAATCTTACATAAAATTCTTAAATTCTTTGGCTGATTTCAAAGGGTTTTCTTGCATTTCTTTTTTATAAGTCGATCATTAAATGTTTTTTCCTGGCCTTGATGCTTTTATTTTTTTATTCTATTTTCATTGCAATACTTTTTAACTATGTCATGAATAGTTAATGACTTCTTCCGACCATTTCTGGCACCATTTGTCGTTCTCCATAAAGTTTTATCACTAACTGTCGAATTTCAAACGTTCTTTGTTTTTCATTTGGAATTACAACTCGTTGCACTCACAACCAAATATCAACTGAATGTAAACACTGAATACTTACAGCGACGGAACTGAATTGACAAGAATTTTTAGGAAAATCCGTTACTTTTGCAAGTGTTGCCTCATTTGTTTAATTTGTCCGATTATTTGTTTGACTTGAAAAATGAATTTTATTCGTTATTTTCTTTGATTTTTTTTCATATGATTTGGAGAATATATAATTATTAAATATATGTTCAAAATATAGGAAAAAAAGAAGAAAAGTGAGCTATATATCAACAAAATCGTGTTACTGATTCTCCATATATCTTTTGTTTTATTTAAGTGTTAACCTTGTCCGATTATTCGTTTGAGCCACTGTACATTAGTTAGTTATTAAGACTAAGTTATTAAGACTAAAAAGGTTTACTTTATTTTTTGTTAGAATAGCAATTTTTGAAGTCACTGTAACTTCACTTACTGTTCACTCGATTATTATCACTAGCTGTACCTTAGATTTTTGTACAGAAAGTTTTTTGCAGCATTCCTCTAATCTCTTTGATCGTGAACGGCAGCTGAATTTTGTATTCAAAATTTTCTCGTGAATAAAGTATTTTTATACATTAAAATCCAACATTTTTCCCTTTTCAATTTATTTTTTCGTCGGTTTAATTTTTTGTTAAAAAGTTTTGATTTTTTAATTTTTTGGCTAAAATCTACTAATTACTATCTACTTAATTTTTGATTGCTTTTAAAATACTTACTTACCTACTTTATTTCAACTATTAACTGTTATAGAATATTAATTTTAAACATTAATTGTTATATAATATAAATACTTATAAAAGAACAATCTTTTTAGACCAACGTGGGTAGACCTGCAAAAATACTATAAACCGCTAAGGAGTTCCCTCGACTGTCTTCCGTCTCCATCATCAGATTAACTCCAGGTCTCCATTATGTTGTAGTGTCATCAGAACTACATATGTGTGCCAAGTTTCAACAGAATTGGCTCACAGGTGAAAAATCAATTATTCCCTATTTTTCTACCCTTAGGGGTGGATTTTTTTTTCAAACTCAAATGGAATCAACTTTAACTTATACATACCCTATGTAGTTGATCCAGCCGATCTTGATTTTGGAGGAACGCATTAATGTCGCTGCGGCGGTCTTGTCCAACGCCACGATAGACAAGCGCTGCCCGCGCTCGTTTGACTGAGTCATCCCGACCTGCAGATGTTCGCCGTAACCCTCCAGCTCCCTTCTGAGGTTCCCTTTCACCTCTTCCTCTGTCGTGCTGCCGTCGAGGTTCCTGATCTGCAGGCTAGCTCTGGGGACCAGTTCCCTCACACTGCACGTCCCCCTCCTGTGCTATTTAAGGCACTTGCGAAGGCGGATCTGACCTCCACCCCGCAGCTCTCTCGGACCATACTCAGTACGTCCGCATACGCTACCTTCTAGCAAGACGACTGCTCAATGAGTCAAATCGGAGATAGTAGGTATGAAAAACAGATTTTTTCTTACCGGATATTGTTTTCAAATAAAAATGCATTGAAGCCATTTTCGAGCATCGATGGCGCGGATTTTAAAAGATATAATACGAAAATATTATCACGCCACTACATCACCCCCTCCGAGAGAAAACCGATAATTATGAGGAAATGTTTTGGTAGATATATGATTACAAAGGATTTTTAAATGCGTATGGTAGACCACGCCGTGGTGTTTCTAATGTTTTTCTTGTGACGGATTTATATGCGCGGGTTTGAGTCGATCTATTGATATTGATTGATTTTTGCCTTTCATGTTAATTGTGAAATATTTCGGAAACGCCTTACAACTTTAAAGGGTCCTTCATATGGCGATTCTAAACTTGTTCTGTTTTTATAAATTCTTACGAAAACATATTCAGATTTGTTGAGATCAGTGGATACGTATGAATGAGAATCTGAACCTGATCTAGGATAAGTAAATTTTAAGCTTCTCATTTTGTTTCTAAAATTATCCAAAAGATTTGAAGGATCTGTCACTTTAGTGCCAGGTGTTTTAATGAAGACTTCCCCTGATATTTTCAAGGGCTGTCCATAGACCAGCTCTGCTAGGGAAGCTTTGAGGTCTTCTTTTATACAAGTTCGCATTCCTAACAAAACGAAAGGGATATCATTGCTCCAGTTTTTGCAATTTGCGCGAGCTTTGAGGGAATCTTTCAGCTAACGATGAATCCTTTCTATCATTCCATTACTTTGTGGATGATAACTAATGGTTCTGATTCTATGCGAACCGAGCATTTTATTAAGTTCCGAAAATAATCGGGATTCAAATTGTACGCCTCGGTCAGTAGTGATTTCTAGAGGGCACCCGAATCTTGGAATGTATTCGTACGCGGATTTCTTTGCAAGTTCTATAGCTGTGCTTTCTTGTAACGGATATGCTTCTGGCCAACGCGTGAAACGGTCTATATATAATCAAATCTACCTGATGGGATTTCAAATTTCTCTACTGGTAATTTGGTATGTCGTATTATCTTCGCCTTTTGACAGGACACACATATTTTAGCCCACAAACCTACATCGGCATTCATTTCTGGCCTAAAATATCGGGTCGTGCAAAGCTTCCTGCTCGCGCGAATCCCCGGATGAGAAATTCCATGAAGCGTTTCAAAAATTGAAAATCTGACTTCTTTAGGGACCTATGGTCGTTATTGCTTAGTAGATATTTCGCACCACAATTTTATACCGGTACTAGGAATATTGACTAGTGTTAATTGCCAATTTGACTTTCTTTGTCGGTTTATTAATGTTTTAAGCTCACTATCTACTAGCTGTAATTTATACAAACGTTTAATATCTATCCCAGTAAACTCTACGCCGAATGAATCGCTGAAACTTGCACGGGACAAAAAGGCAGCTACAACGTTGTCTTTTCCAGATATAATGATGACTATCGTTTGTATTTTGAGCAATGTATTCTAAGTGCCTGGTTTGGCGGGGACTACGGTCAGTTTTAGATGTGATAGCTGTCGTTAAAGGCTTATGATAGGTGTAAATTGTGATCTCACGCCCTTCAACGAAATGTTTAAATCGTTTTATTGTGAGATAAATAGCTAGAAATTCTCTGTCAAATGCTGAATATCGCGTTTCAACTGCTTGTAATTTTTTAGAAAAGAAAGCTAAAGGTGTCCAGCAATGTTTACTTCTGAGGAGACTGAGGAAGAAGATGGTCTGCAAAATCCTAAAGCTATCATATGTTCGAATTCGTGTTTAGCAATATCAAACTTGGCTTTATTTAACCGACGTGGCTTTGAAAAAGGAAGTTCACCTTTAGTTTTAATATAATGAACTACCGAGTGTTTGATGGGAAGTTCATAATTTAGCGGGGTTGTGAGGCAAGGGAATTCTTTGATTATATGAGAATAATTGTTGTGCAACATGAATATTTTTGGCGTAGGTTGCTGACGTTTGCGATGTGTGTGTTTACTTTCAATGATGTGATGTTGTCAAGCAACCGTTTTTCTTTTAAGTCTACTAATAGGTTAAATTTAGAAAGAAAATCTGCCTCTATTATTGGACAATTTACAGAAGCTATCACAAATGCGTCCGTAAAATTTCTACGCAGACCGAGATCTATTGGCTGCTGATAAATAATAATGTGAATTACAGGTACATCTGCTCCTGTATCTATAAGAAAGATTAGCTTTGTGTTTTTGCATTTGATAAATAAGCGGCTGGATTGTGATTGCTTCCTGTCGGCCGCTTCGCCAGGAGCGGTATTTAGTTTTTTGTGGCGTTGTTCTCGCGGGTCTCATTTGAGTGTTTAAAGCTACTTTCTAGCTTTGTCAGAAAAACGATGATGAAAATAGCATATAGGGAATTTTGACACTTGCTTTTCGCTGCGATAAACATTGCTACGAGAGCGATAACGAGAATCCTGTCTCTGATTATTAAAAGCTCTATTTTTGGACCGCAATCTATTCCGATTGGAATTGGTAATCATTGATAAATTACTAATTTTCTTTTCAATAGCTTCCAATCTGCTAGCAATCGAATCTATAGGTTGTTCCTGAATCGGGACTACACTTGGAGGGGATCCCATTTCATGGACCTTATCTGTTTTGAGCAACTTATCTATTTCGGACTCAGACATGGCTACTAAAATAGATCCGCACGAATGATGAGTAGGCTTTTCAGATTGATGATTATTCTTTAGCGTGTTTGATGCTGTCTGCCTTGCCCTTAAAGAGTTGGAATTCTCGTGGTCACTCTCGTTATCACAATATTTATATAATTCTTTTTTTGGTGTTTTGTGAATACATTTTTATGGCGATCGTCTGAATCAATTGGTTTTTGTTGAACATAGGATAGTTTGTTCCCACGTGTTGCCTTTACTGCTCGGTGTCACCAGTTGTCGGGTCATTATTGTCACGGAAAATCACCACAACATTTTTTGCCAATATTAAAACGAACTCAATTCACATAGACTTTTATTTATTCATTTTTACTACTAACTAATTACAACTTATTTTTAATCCGTGACATAACGACATACAGCATCTACCTTCTAGCAAGACCACTACTCACTGAGTCAAATCGGAGATAGTAGGTATGAAAAACAGATGTTTTCTTACCGGACACTGCTTTCAAATAAAAATGTATTGAAGCCATTTTGGAGTATCGATGGCGCGGATTTTAAAAGATATAATACGAAAATATTATCATGCCACTACAGGCCCATTCTCTCTGGTCTTAGGCGCGGCCGGGGCCTTCTTCGTCTAGTCAGTTTATCTGGTTCCACGACTCTGAAAAGACAATAATTTAGTATTTTTATTAGTAATTACCTTAAGACGTCAATCTCCCACGGTGATAAAAACCCAATTCAGTCACTTAAAATTAACTTAATTAAAAAAACCTTCTATTCGGCAAAATATACACAAACAGTTGGTCAGAAAGTTTAACTGCGTACCTTTATAGAACCTCCAAACGCCTGCTACTCTGACTTCCCTCTTACACAGGGATAATTACCTTTTAAAAACAGTTCAATAAAATTATCTTTTCCATTTCTTTTCACTCCTTTTAAAACAGCTGTCAGATGACACAGAGCAAACATATTCAATACTACCCCCACTCATTTACCATGTATATTTGGAAGCGTATAAATACAGCAACCAGAGGACCGAGTGGCACTGCGTTTTCAGCAGTCGACTCAAGCAAATTTGAAGCCCACATTTAGCAGGCAGTTTTGAAGCCACTATATAGGTAGCTTTGAGGCCGGCATTTTGGAGGTAAATTGATTCCCAATTTCATTTTGGGTGACTGATCCGACTCAGGCAGCTTTGAAGCCGGCATTACTAGTGAAGTTGTTTCAGATTTATTCCATACAACTGGCTCGAAGCCAACTTGGGCAGCCTTGAAGCGAAGCCTATCGATTCAAGGGGCATTGACCCAAATTGTGATCCAATCCTTGTTCTTACCTTTCTAATATTTTTTTATTATTCTTTCTTTTCAGATTAATTCGCTTCTTTTCATTGATTTCGTTAGATTTATTTTATTTTGAGTTCTGTTTTAATTTAATTTTCATTTCCTTTCATATTTTTTAACTTCATTTTGAATTCCTTACCTTTTTAGTTATTTAGTTTTAAGTTTTTTGTTGATTATTTTTGAATTTAATAAAGAATTTATTTTTCGATATTTGGTAGTTTCAATTGAACCGGCACCTCCTGATTTCGCGTAAGGGGTTAGGCCACCCTAGAGGCCAAAACGACATGATATATTTCGTGATTTCTTTTTCAGCGAAACCATAAAATAAATGGGATTTACAGAAGAGGTGTTTTATTACACATATAGTTTACAATACAAAGTAATTTTTTCACAGCGATATATGTCAAAATGGCGACTGTGCAGCATTTTTTCGATGACGCCTCTATTTCTGGGAAGGTCAACAGCCGGACCAACAGCTCCTGTAATTTTTGAGTTATGACTACACACCAAAGTTTTTTCGATTATATATAGGAATAGCTAAAGAAGTACATAGGATTTTTTTGATATTACTGTTTTTTGTAAAAATGGCGCATTTCGAAATCGAAAATTATAAAATGCCATGGGGAAATCGTTAGGAAATTGTTTGCAAAAGAGGAACTATGCAATGTAATGAAAAAATCCTACTTAGTTCCTTAGAAGACGTGGTAATTGTGCACTTTAATGGCCTCACCTCCGATTTCGTTAAAATTTTAGTATATTATAGAGCTCAGCACACTGAATAAGAATATATATATATATATATGTTGGGCGCGGAAAGCGTTTTCTGGCTTTGAAATAATAAATAGAAAATTAATCGAAAAATGCAAAATTAATTTTGACAAATTTATTCTTTTAAGAAATCATCAATTCCTAATGGACACATATTTTTAATTTCTGTTAAGAATGCTTCGATTCTATTCGTATAGGAATAATGTCTTTTGAAGAGAAACTCAGCGATGTATTGTTTGTAATGGAATCGCCTTCTTCCGTAACGAGGTATGTTATCCCGGAGGTCCCTCCAAAGTCGCTCAATGTTTTGTGTATGAGCTTTTGTCTCAGGATCAACAAAATATAGGGGGTGGTTTACAGTTAAGTGCATCCACATCTCTTCTGACAAATGACGATAGCCCCGCCAACAATCCAATATAATCGTCGTACCAGGCGCAATTCTTCTCATTATTATTTCCTGAAGAACATCTGCAGATCTGTTGCGGACTGGCTCAATGAAGCATTCCTTCGTCACGGGATCAATCCCACCAAACACCCACATCGCTCGGATGACACGACCTTTGTGGTATTTACGGCGACCAAGTAATGCCTCATCAATTTGCACAGTATGACCTGGACCACCAATTCTTTTATAATATCGACGGACCCAGAACTCGCAAACCTGGAAAGATCAATAATGTGTTTAAGTCTTTCTTTCTCGATTTCAATAAGAAAAAAGCGGATTCCTACCTTTCTACAAGAAGAGATCCAATAAACCGCACTGTGTCTGTTAATTTTGAGGTCTTCCATCAATTTTCTCTGATGTGGAGGTCTGTGATAGATAAAGTATGCAATGATACGACACGCCGTTTGAAGATCTATATGCATTCCACTAAACCACGTGCCTGCTATTGCACTTGTTTTAAAAGTGCATCTCACACTACGGCGTTTTTGTTTTCGTGCAGATACAAAATAATTATAAGTGCAGCGAAATTGCAAGGTTTCCCGTGTTAATTTAATAACCGAGCCACATACTCTGCATATAACTTCACCTCTTATTACTTTAAAATCATTTTAGCGTTCACAGCGTAACTGACTAACTTCCAAATTCCTTAAGCTCACGTTCAGTTTATCCTACAGTTTTACCTGCGCAATCCAAAACTGCTCAGTTAAATCGGCATGTGTGTGTGAAAACCGGAATAACGTTCAGTCCAAATTCTTGGACTGAGTAAAATCTGGGGCCCGTAGATTTTGGACTGCGCAAACGAGAATTGCGCAGGTAAAAACTGAGCATGTGTAGTGATTTAACTACACAGGTAAAATTGTGAGATAAACTTTCGAAGGTGATAAAGAGACATAGTCTAGTGCACTCGATAAATTTTAAACATCAAAAAAGAATATGAAGTTATACTTTCCGCGCCCAACATATATATGTATTCTTGTCCAGTATGCTGAACTGTACAACATACTAAAGTTTCAAAGAAATCGGAGGTGAGACCTTTAAAGTGCACATTTACCGAAAACGTAATTCTAAATTTACATTTAAAATTTCAAATGAATCGGTTGAAATTTGTTTGAGTTATGGGTCCGGACGACTTGAAAAATGTAGTTTTGAGATAAACGCGCTTAAAGTTTGTAGAAAGTCAGGAAATGATACTGTGGGTCAAGAGGAGTTGCGCTAGAGTACGAAAATCGCGTAATTGGGGATTTTCCACGCACATAATCTTTTGGAATACAATTCTACAGATGCTTAGGTACGTTTTTAACAAACAAACAAAAATCGGTTTTTTGAAAATCCTAGGGTGGCCTAACCCCTTAAGCCCTCTCGTGAGATTAAACATATTTTTTCCTCTTTTCGTTGTCGCCTGATGCTTCCTTGCTCCCCTCTTCCTCCCTGTCTTTTTCTTTCCCCGCCCTGCCCCGCTTCGCCACTTCCGTCCAGCTAGCGCTAGGTGCGCTGGTGTGAGTCTCGTGTGTGTGCTGGGGCTCGGCCCTCCTTTTCTTTGCTTTTTCCTCCGCCGTAGGGCCCGAAGGACTGGAAGGCTCGCTTTTCCCTCCCTCATTCAGGGCTAGGATCCTCACCGGTCCAACCGAAGAAGCCCACGTGGTGGATATCCTCACGATCAGGCTGCTGTCGTTTAGCGGTAGTCTGCATGGCCTTGATGCGGGACTTCATTTTCTGAAATCCCTCTCTCAATTCTGCAATTCCCTTCGAATTGTCCATTGTTTTGGTTTACCAGCGCATCATGTGCAAGTGGCAGGGCCGAAGTAGCCGGCGACATTACCCCTACCCCAGTTCCCTGCGGTCCAGCCTTCGCTTAATCGACCCCGGATCGTCGCTCGCCCGGAACAACGCAGTCTATTACCCCTGCGTCCAATCCACACTCCCTGACCAGGGCTCAAAGTGACTGGTTCCTGATACCCACCACGGCTACCGCCTCGGCAGAGATACCCCACTGCAGCCCTTCCACGGCGCCGGTGGAAAACACAAACAGTGATTTCAGGCACTCCCAGCGTGCCGCAATATGTACCGGTCATAAAAATTCTTGACAACCGCACCTAACCTGGTGGACGGACTCTGACAAGTGTACCGCCCAACTCGGGAACAGACGTCCACTGTGTTCTCTCCGTGTCTCCGTTTTGGTCCGCGGGCATGCAAAGATGCGCACCTACTCTGCATATTTACAGAACGTTCCCCGATCCGCCACCTGGGGTCGCGCCACGATGGGGAACGGAAAACCCCGCATGGGGTACCACATCTCAAAAAAAATACCTGCAACTGTCCTTTCAATTTTACCCTGAGTCAAGTCCCCTTTTCTACCCTCTAAATTTTTTTCAAAGTATTTTTACCCTAAATTTCAACTTTTCCAGATATTCCGTCGCCCCTTTGACTATAATGCACTCTGCATATTATGCAATCTATGAAACTTTTAAAATGATATCCGCCATATTAAACTCATCATATTGAACTTGTGTAAATTAGGACCTCAAGTTCGTAATCATCAATCCTAAATCTCATAAGCTCATAGGCACAACACATTGACACAAAATATATATATACTGAAGAAGATGCAGAGAAATGACAGAAATGGCGACATATTTCACAGATACCTTAAACACTATACCTTGGAAAACTGCACGAAATAGATGAAAAGGGTAAGAGCGTAGCCTGGGTTACATCAAGTCGCTTGTGTGACTGAACCGTTGGTAAAATCCGCTCTCCCTTCTGGATTTTACTTATTTTTTTCTTAGCTTACTAATTCTTCTAAATTTGAATCGGTTCCTACTTAACAGTTGCAATCTAGTTTGAGTATATTTTTCAAATTTTTGAAAGTTTTGTTGAGTGTCCATAGCTAGACGGATTAGGCTTCAGCCATGCTGATGAGATTTCCTTACCGTCAAAATCGAAACACTCCACAATATTTTTAAATGCTGGCACTTTGCTAGCAATTCCTATCTACACAAATTTTTTGCCTTTCGTGGAACTTTAAACAAGTGATAAAAATTTTTCAATTTTGATTTTTTAAATTTCTTGCGAAACCAAGTTAATTGTAAGAAAATTTTAAGGAATTATCCAAATTTTTGTTATGAAAACATCTTCCTCTCGTTTCACTACGTAAATTTTCCCCCGAATTGTGATGTTTTGGCTACCTATTTTGTCTCTGTCAATCTAGTTATTGATGATAAGAGATGAATAAAACAGACATATGAACTTCTTTGAAACCTGTAGCTGAAATGTCTTATCCGCCTTCATCTTTCATTATCTATACAGGTAGAACTCGCGTCGTCATATTTCTTAATAGATAGGAAAATTGTGAAACACAAAGTCAAATATTCAAGGTTATTTTCATTGCAATGTTCGAAGTCGGGTTTCTTATTATTGATGTTCGGTGGTATTATACATATTCCGAGCTAGCAAGTAAGCTCACAATTATTATATTATTTATGAAAGTATTCAGGTATGGGGATTACAAAATGCCTATCGCATTACTTTGACTACACCTTGTTAATTATCAAAATTAGAATCACCTGACACCTATAGCTATGCGATTAATAGCTTTCAACCTTCATATTTGACTAAAAGAGGTAGTTCTATTATAGAGAGATTACATTGTTTAATTTATAATCTCTATTGTTCTAGATAAGTACAAAAGAACATAACAAAAGTGACACATTAAACGAACAACCAACATACGCTGTACGACAGTTCTGTTCTGTTCCTTCCACCATTTTAATGGGCCTATAAATTTTTATCTACTGGAAATAATAATTTAAAAACTCATAAAACTAATATCCTGTTGCGATGACGAGTAAGTATTCCACTGTATTGCTGAGTCCATTACCTCCTTCGTTAAATTGTAATTAAAGGCAAGGATTGTGCCACCCAGCCCCATAAAATTCTAATGTTCTGATCTTTCTTTAAGGAACTCTTTTTGCACTAAGCCTCACAACCTTTCTG
>QYTT01077550.1:0-21452 GCA_006980735.1 Dasypogon diadema | reverse complement strand
AATCACGTCTCTTTTGCTCGCTTTCAATTGGAATGCTACCAAAACAATGTAGCCAGAGTGACGTCATGCATGTCAAATTGCAAACCTGGCTAACCTTGTAGTCTGTAAACCGTGAATATCGTCGAGCTGTCACTGCCACTGCCTGTGCATTCTGTTTCTAGCTTTAGGGTTACTGAGTTATATGCGTATGAATTCTAGAATGCAAGGGTGTAGCACAATTACAAATAGTATGCCTGTAAAACTCGGTTCAATTGCCAGAAAATCATGTCAATATATTTACAAACAAATTTCATATTGTAATTATATAACGAGCTCTCAAATAATTTGAATTTAGTGATAGGTATATTAGCAAAAAGCAGAAAAAAATTAGTTTTATTTGCCATCTATAATATAATTATAATCTCCACGTGTTATTGATTTAGAAATCAGTCATGCACATATTTTATAGGGTGCGTTACCTGCACGCAAATCCAATTCCATTTGATTCGGAAACTGTTTTGCGGTTAAACTTCCGAATACGTAATGCAATCACTCCAGTTTAATGCTGTTGGAAAATTAAATGGTTAAATATGACGACCTGGTAAGGCACTGCCCACATAACAATAAACGTTATGATTTCGGTATTGTACACAAACCATACACAAAATTAAAATTCACAATTAGTACCTACTATATCAGTCCAGAAAATTACATTTCCAGATATGGTCGTCATCCTTTACTCACCGTTGCCTTTTCAATTGCGTAACTGCTACCCCCCGCATGAATCGTACTAACTATCGGCTAGCCATAACTGGATATTGCTGACTTCAACTTTTAATTATCAGTTTTCATGTTAAATTACAATTAGTTTAGAGGTAAGGGCACTAGGGAAACTAACTCCCTATATACATGGCGGAGGTGGGGGTGGGATAACCTTATTGTTACCTGGCCGCGAAAAACACGCCCCCTACTATACTGCAATTGTACAAGCGGGAACAACCAAGTCATTTAGTTAGTTATGGGTAGGAAATAATAAACAAATGGTGGCACTTGCGCTAATACACATGTCCCATATGCAATTCTTTTTTTTTTCCACGACTGTCCCACTTGATTGATTACTCCGGCAGGGGCTATTCCCTTTGTTATAATAATCCGCTTTATTATCAATTGGGAATAATTTATATTAAGTGGTCAGTGGAGGCCTACTGCGACTCTAATAATGCTAATTGCAAGTGCTAATTGCAGCCCCAAGTGAGTGGTTACCGTGATTACTAATAAACGTAAATCAGTCAGTATTGCAATCATACGCCTCAAGTGTTTTCTCAAGTATAAATCAAATCTGAAGAATCTCTTATTCCACTTGATTGATCTTTGACTATTTCTCTAGCAATTAGGAGGGATTAATATGGTACCAGAGGCTTATCGATAATTAATAGAGGATGACTTCAAAAGCTTTATAAACTTTAAGTTTGCGGAGAATACCTAGAAGGGACCACCTAATAATGTTATATTAATACCGAATCTTCCAGAGGTATTTTTATGTGTTAATAATAATACAGAAATCACTGAAATTTTGAGCTGGTAACTTTGAAAAGTGAAATGCCTCGCTTGCGGGTGCAGTAGTGAATTTATGATATGTACAGGTATCTCTCTTTCATTTCTGTGCACCGATTTATGTATACAAAATCTTGTTTAATGCTACTTTTCACAATTTTGCAAAACTATTTTTATTATTTTGAGAATTGGAATGATTAGTTCTTTAGGATTATAAAAATTAATAAGAGAAAATTAATTTAGGAATTGCGCTGCAATCCAATATTCTCAATGTTGCCATGAAAATCAAACATAGCCGTTTCTGTGATGTGCGCTTGCAAATCACCTCCACAGCCTTAAGGCCAGTTTACACCATCAAATTAAAAAAATGAAAGGCCAGTTTACACTATCAAAAATTAAATTGCTTAAAATTGTTGTGTCTTTATGATGCAAGAAATGTGACGCAGTTTTTCCTCGGTCAGGTTCTGGTCTGATCTGGGATATGCTCGGCCACCAATCTAGGGAAAACTCAGTCCAATATTGCTCTGGGTAGACTCAATGGAGACAGGGCTAATTCACAACAGGGGTTTCTGACTCAATACTTCTTTATTTCGATTCACTCTAATCCCTAATACGTATAAGCTAGACTATTCGATATGCCTACCTAGGCCCTCATATAAAGCAGCTGCGCTAACTGACTTAACTAAGCTGAGGGGGGAGATAAAGACGTTCCCTTGCCCACGTACTAGTCGTCTTGGTCTCCGTTCTCCACGTAATGCTAGGGAAGGAAAGGGAGAAACGTTTTGTTGTCCACGTATACTAGCATTGCTGGGGGATTGAGGGAATTTTCCCCTTCAAAGGAAGAGAGGGAAAAAAAACTGTAAAATCGGCTATATGAGGGAAATTTCGATCGCTGAATATATTTAGAATATATTTATAAATTTTATAACATTAAATAAAAATTTTAGAGTATCTCATTAAGCCATATTGTAAATTTTCCGCAATCACAACCTGTGGATATTTATTGATAGTAGAATCAATTTATTATGGACCGAAATTTGATGAAATTTTCTCAGGGGAAAGTATTGATGCATCTCAAAAATTGGTTAGTTTGGAATTGTTGCCAAGATTCAGCATATCTAGGTATGAAGAAACGATTTCCTTTTAGAGATAAATTGCTGAAAGAGCTCAGTCCACAAGTGGCACTTTATAGTTCTAAAAGAAATTTTAGCAAAGATCTATGTAAGTTATCCAAGTTAGTGCTCTGTGATGACACAAAACTCTATTTTGAATGGCAAACAATCCCTTCATACTTTACGGATGCTGAGAAAGAAAGACTTGGACAACTCAGCGTTGAAAAATTTTGACAAGATATTGCAAAAAAGAGGATTTCGAAAATGAAACACTTTTTTTGAATTTAACTGAATTAGTACGCTATGCAGTTACATTCCCTCATTCAAACGCTGACGCGGAAAGTATTATAGCTGATGTAAAGCGCAGCAAAAGAAAAGGGCAGTTTTCTGCTTAAACAACAAGTAGATTTCATGTGTATGAATAGGTTATCTTATGCAAGTTTGATTGTAGCCATAGCTTGATTGTTTTAAAAGTTTATTTTAGGAGAGGGATATCAGGCCTTTCTGATCAAAACTGGTTCATTTTCGTCAATATGTGTTTTTATTGAACCAACGTTTTGATCAGTGTCTTGATCATTTCTAAGGGTATGCAGCCTACATGAACATTATTTTAGAATTCTACATAAAAAAGTAGTTAATTGATATTAAAAACTAACGAGGATCAACGATAAGAAACGAATATCTCTTTAGGGACTAAATCAGCAATTTAATTAAAAATAAATTATATCAAAACATTGACAGCACTGAAAACACTTAAGACATTCACTCAAAAACTATTTAAACTACTTAAATATATAATAATATAATAAAAACAATAAAATGATGACAAACTATGTTGCTTCTTAGTAAGTTACTTAAAAATTGTTAACATTGGAGAGAACTTAAAGCACCTACACACGATGTACAATAAATTCGGATATAAAAACAAAGTGGAAAATAGGAGCTCTAAGTATTTCTTTAAATGTTTATTGAAAGTCAATATTACGTAGATATTAAATACTTATAGCAAATATTTTATAATAATCCCCCCTTTTACCTTTTTTACTAACAATAATTTCTTTTCGAAAGAACTGCAAGCAATACATACATCTGACATCGGCATTTCATTCCAAAATTCCGAGATTTTTCAGTTGGATTTTTTGGAGGGTAAGTTTTGGCATCGTGTAGCCCCAAGCATAAAAATCTAAGGGATTCAAATCAAGACTATTAGGTGGTCACTGGTCTTTCGACAAAAACTCCACTAAATTTTCAGAACACCAAGACTGAACTGCACCTGTCGAATGTGATGGGGCTATGTTCTGCTGAAATCAGTAATAATCTTCGCGGAGTAATTTCTAACAATTCTGTTTTACAACTGATTCGAGGATTTCCTTTTTGTAATATTCTGCGCTGATTTTAACCCCCATTTCAATAAATAAAGTTCAAGTTTGCCTCGTTTACAGAATCCGCCCCAAACTATGTCTGAGCATATATTTTGATACCTGAGAACGTATTGTTCATTTCCTGGTATATCATATATATATGTATATATAAATCCATAGCGGGACCTAATTGCCAAACAAAATTACTAAGAAATGAATTTCTTCTAAATTTTCATGAGAAAAAATTTTTGTAATAGAATATTTTGGACATCGTGTATATAACCACAGTCCACAACCCTCCAAAACAGGAGATGCAGAGTCGATATTCTCTTTTCTGTTTTTAGAATTTTCCACACTAATAAATTTTAAATAACACCAATTTCTTAGAATTACCTCTTACCGGACTTATTTTAGGCTGAGAAACCCAACCTAACGTAAACCCAGAATAAGTCTTCGTTATCATAAAAATTACTTCAGTGCCACCAATTTTGTTTTGTTTTGTAAAACAAATAAAACAGTTGAGGTAAAATTGTGATAGCACTGAAAAATTTCGATACTTTTTAAACATTGAAAAAGAAGTAACATAGTAGAATTTGAAATAAATAAAAATGAAAAGTAGCAATTTTGCAAAGTGACAACCCTGTTTGCAAGTAGAATATAACATTCAAGCAATTGGAAAATTAGTGATTTTAAGAAGGGTTTGCGATCTCATCTCTAACAGATATACCGTTTCTTTTTAGTACGGAAATTTCGCCGAAACCTCTAATTTTCTATTGGTAAGAATTTTTCTCGCGTTCGCTAAGTATTTTGTTGATTTTCATGAAAATATTTCGCTATTCCCTTCCTCGTCTAATGAAACAATAAATAAAAAGGATGTTTTAGTCGTTTCATAACTAGGAATCGCTTCATTAAAAGCTGATTTTAAATTCACGTCGAACTCATATCTTGGGCGATTAGCTTTAGAAAAGCGACTAATGAGAAGTACAAAAGAAATGCAAATTAAGAAAATCAAGGGAATCTGATCAAATTCTTCTTTCATTTGTAATTTAAGCTGATTTACGCCCAATTTTTCTTTTGAGGAAGCCTTGAATTTCATCTAAATTAAAATTAGCCAAAAAGCAGGTAAGTTCATCCTCACTCTACACCATAAGGTGAGCAGTAATAAATTTTGCGCAAGATAAATTCGAGAAAGATAATCCCTAGGCCGTTTTTGTTCGTTCTTCTGATATTGTTCCGCCCATTTCTCGGTATTCAATTGGCAATTTATCACCAAATTACCTTTCAAAGCCGTAGAAAATTTCATTACTATACACTGAAATCCCAAATTTTAAAAAAGTGAAAAAAGTTTAATAAACACCCTTCGGAGTCCGGACATTTTAAAATGAGCGCACATTAACAACGCTGTCAATAATTGAGGCCATTTATCTATCGGGGGTATATACCATCGCTCACAGGGTGGAAATTGATGAGCTGATTGATTTCTTTTCATTTTCTAATTGGCAAAAAGTTCTCCGAAAATCTAAGGCAACGGTGTATTTATAAAGGTGTAAAGATTGCAACCATTACTAATTACGTTACTGTCTTGGAAAATTTCATTTCAATACATATTAATAAAGGATGAACAGTTGCGAAATTACAAATTTTGTATCAAGCCTTTTTTTAATAGTAAATGACAGCAGGGATGGAGCACTTACATAGCATCCATTAAGTCCAATGAAATCTAGAGAAATCTACGGAACCAGCTCTTCTAAGCCTTTACAGCTGGCAAAACGGATGCAATCGACAACAACGAAATTGCCCTTAACTCATTTTTGGATATTGAAGGCGCATTTGATAACACTTTCACGGAATCGATTATGCCTGCCTTAGCCAGCCACGACGTGGATTCTATCAGTAGTAGGTAGATCCTAGCTTATCTTACAAAAAGCAGGCCAAATATTTCGGAGTAATTATTGATGATGCACTGAACTGAAATCAGCACGTTGATAAAACTGCCCAAAGGGCCACGTTAGCACTGTGGAACTGCAGAAGGCTGGTTGGAATAACATGGGGACTCAAACCAGGCATTATGATCTGGCTCTGGATCTGGAAAAGGAAGCGAAATGTAGAGAGCCATGTCAGCTATTGGAGATCTAAGAGTCACATCTCCCTATCTGATAAGATTAAATCAGAACCAATGACAGACAGAATGTTAACCAAGCATAACTTCTGTTTGCTCTTTCGAGTCAGTATACCGGACAGGGAGGCCGTGGTTCCCAACTATGAAAAAGGAGCCCTAATCTGTTATACCGATGACTTTAAAATCGAAGAGGGGGGGCAGAGCAGGAGTATATGGTGCCGCGCCTAGGGTTAAGATGCATCAGAGCCTAAGGAGACTTGCGACCATATTCCAAGCGGAAGTGTCTGCCATCGCCACCTAGTTCTATAATCAGTTAGAACAGAGGTGTGCATTGGAAAGGGGCTCGAAGTCTGCTTCGATATCCCTGGAACGATTATAATAATACATATAAGAGAGTGGGAACGCACTCTGTATTATGGCACGAAATTTAGATATTAACTAAGAATCCTTTTGATTTATGGATTGGATGACGTGGAACAATCAGCCGGCCACCATGATCACACGATTGAATGCCGATGAATTTCTTGTGTGGAGAAACAACACAGCAGAGGAAAAAGTTAGCTAGATTTTAATTATCATCGGTCTGTTTATAGAACAATTTTTGTAGTTTCCACTATTTTGTAAGCAGTTAAGTTTAGTAATTTTGTTAATAAATTAATTATAAAAACTTACTTTTTCATTTTACTTTGATTGAAAGGATGTTGATTTTAGTCGGCTTCGAGACAATGTATTTCAAAAACGGAACGAGTCGGTTAGAGAATTGTTATCTCAAATTTAATTAAAACTAATGAGGATTCTGAACTATGTAAAAAAAATGTGCGTTAATTACTAATTTTTTCAGAAATTTGAGTATTTATGTGAAACAAGATTATTATTATAAAAAACAAAAAACCCGTCTGGAAAAACTAAAAATTAAGTAAACTGAGTGCGACTGGTATACCCACACTACTAACTTCCTATTTGGCCATTTCAAATTTTTTGCAAACCTTATCAGGTGTTCATTATGCAATTTTGCGTAGAATGAAATTGGTCCAGCAAGTGTGGCCATTTTAGCCGTTTTCCGGCTAAATTTAGCCGGAATTTAAGATCTGAAGCCGGATTATTTTTAAAATCCGGCTAGCCGGAATTTTAGCCGATTTTCATATTTTACAATTTTTCAAATTTTTATACAATAGGCTGAACGTACCCCTTGTATTAAACAGAAACTAATCGCAGCAAACTTCAGGAGTGGAATGGAAATGGACATGAATGAATTGCCGACGAGGAGTAAAGGGGAATGCGATCCACATACATATATACATTTATGTTGAATTTCATTTGCAGGGTTCACTTTACTGCAGTTTCTTTGACACATTCTAGCAGTACCTCTAAAAAGTTGTTTTATTTGACAATTTTGAGTTAACCTGAGTTAACCTTTTATAGCAGTTTTCGAACCCCGAGTTCAGCCAAGGGTTCGGTAAAGTTCACTACTACATACCTATAAAACTGACAATGAGAACACAAAATACCTACCACTACAACTACAAAACTCTAAATTCATGTTTCATTTGCTGCATTTTAATGATTGAACTTACCCTGAAAGTGCAAATGAAATTCAACATTAGTTAGCACTTTCTTTTCCATGTGTTGGACGCGTTTTTCATGTGAATCCCCCACAGGTGCAGCGGTCCGTTTTCTGCGTTTTCTTTAAATTAAATGTCATTCAATTTTTCGGTTTATTTTTATTTGTAATGCGTGGCGGCGTGAGAGAGCAGCTTTAATTTTAAATTTGTTGATCTGTGGATATTGGTTTGGCATTAAAAACGCATTTACTGAAGAATTCCTAGTCAACAAGATGATTGAGGTAGAGTATATACATAAAGTATATATATAAAGTAGAGTATATACATTTATATATAGATATATTTAGACATTTTTTCAATAAATTGTTGTTTTTTGATGAAGGAAATTCTATTTTATTTATCTTTTCAATTCAATAACCGGATTTTTAGCCGATTTTCCTTTTCAAAAAATTTTAGCCGAATTTTTAGCCGATTTTGTACTAAATTTTTCCGGCTAATTATGTCCGATTTAGCCGGATTTCGGAAAAGCTTTTGGTCACACGACCAGCTCACGACATACATACATACACACACACAAACATCACTCTACAAACATATTGAAATTTTTTTTGAGTGATATAGTATAGAGGAATCTCTGATCCAATTATATGCTCTGATATAGGAAAATCGCAATGGAATGCATCCCGCATACAGCTGCAGAGTTAATATTTCAAAATTAATTTTCTCTCTGATAAATTAAATCTTAATAGAACTCGAATATCGTTCCGGTTTTAATATTTTCTAAGAAGGTTTTACTTTCCTAAAGCCTGGGTATCTGCAAGTACGACGATAAATTTCCGACTAATACATTCTGAGAAAATCCTGAAAAATGTAATTTTATTCTCTATAACCTGATCTGCTTTGTGTTGTCGAGTGTACCTGAAAGTATCTAACTGCCTCAATCTGTGTGGGCTTGATATGACCACATTGATTGAAATTTTTTTCTTATAGAAATACAGTAGACTTACATAGGAATAAGCAAGGTAACATGACTTTTACCTCCATCCTGACATCATTTTACCCCTGCTTGTAACACCCCATTTTCCTCTAGACGATCTTATTTAGGAAGAAAATTGCTTTTAAATAAAGAAACGGAAAGATTGCAGAGATAAACGGAATCTGTGGTCCTATAAAGAAGCTCTTTCGTGCTTTTTCCAGAGTTTTTCTATTCGGTAGCAAAGCTGTTTTTTAGTTAGATGTATAGAATGGAAAATGGTGAAGGAGTGCAGATAAAGAGAAAAAAAATCACTTCATGCAGATTAAGTGAAATTGCAGATGCCATAACTACATTCAATGCTTGAAAAATAAAATATCATAAACATAGTTTGCTACACGAGCAGCGAATGTAAAATAACGTAAATTTAAAACTCATAACGCCACTGGGAAAATAGATAGATTTCGCAGAATTTCCTTCAAAATTAAACGCTTTTTCTGGACTTTTGCTGATCTTATGTATTCCCAGAGACCATCAGCATTCAAAACGTTTTATACCAATACCAATAGCACACAGATGAAGGAAGATAATTTCATTTTACTCAGAGAGTTGAAAATTTTGCTGACCACTTGTTTTAAAAATGAAGCATAAACTCTACCGTCTAGGTCTGCTCGGGTTGAGCTAACGCGTAGAGTACGGAGAAATTTTAGCAGTTATGAATAAATTTACTGGGAGCAAAAAGGTTTCTCTGCAGGAGCTAGATACATTTAAGATTATTATACGGAGTGAATTGTATATTTACTTTACTTTGCAGCTTGGTAAGGAAAAAATATATTTTTATAGGCAAACAAAATCCCATAGAATTTTATATTATAAGGCGAGACAAGTGCTGACCATAAGCAAATAATACCTCAATAGTTTTGTCAAAGTTTTCTTTTCCGATTGCTATAATTAATTAATTAACCAATTTCAGGTGCAATAATGTGAGTACCTGTTACTGATTTTATACAACTTTGATTGCATATTATGATTATGGCTGCTGAGGTTGAAGGTAATATCGTAGTAGGAAATCAAGCCAAGCCAAGCCAAGAACACAAAAATGAGTCACTAGGACCAATGACATTGTAATACTAAGTGTAAAATAAAGGAAATTGTTAATGACAGGGTTGTGGCGAAGTGGAATTCCCGGTTGGGATAAAAAGTTTCGTTATTCCACAGTCAGGTTAGTTCAAAATAACAAGCACAAATTATGGCTTGGCACAAGAATCGAACGCAGATGGAGCAACATTTTCCTTCGTTATATGATTCATTCGAAGAATTTGAATGCAAATTTAAGCCGTGAGTCAGTCACACAGGTCATCTGGTGTACATTCATTCCTTGCACACCAATATTCCAGCAATCCGACCCAAAAACACTCCTGAGCGTTAGCTTGAGATGAAAGTTCGGCAACCTAGCGAAGGACCTTCCCCATCTAGCGTCAGTAGATAAGGACAATTAATCTGCTCTAGCCGAAACGATCTAAACGATTTAGTTATTAGATATAAGCAAGATCCGTATCATAAAAATGCATTGCGTTGGCGCCCGAGATACTGAGCTACCAATCATCGACCGAATTAGCGTACCCGATAAATAATAACATATAGTGATGCAAATGGTATTATACCAGAGAAATGTTCATTTTCTTGTTTGTGTTTGTAAAAATACCGAGGGAAAGCCCTCGGATGCTTATCAGATCAAGGGAACAAAATAGAATGTTAGTCGAAATTGAGCACTTTATATGAACCCTACATTTACCTTTTTTTTGGTGGAGGGGGGAATGTATTACGCACCCTAGGAGAACTAGCCGCCCGTGTGCCGGACTCACCACGATCCGGGTCTACAATTAATCAGTGGAAGAATAATGTATCAAAAGTACTTTATGTAGCAAATCGTAATTAAATACAACTTAAATTTTTATTTCCTTTTCGATTTCAAACAAAAGAAATTAGAATGATCGGCTTAATCCTACGCAGGCTTACTTCTTCGGTTTTAAAACAAACAAATGACCATGGATTTTTCTTAGACAAAATGAGTTGTTCTTCGGGAATAAGATGTCGATCGTGCTACTGCCAAGAGAAAAAATCCAGAAAACAGCTGGTTGCTATTTATATCTGTTTATAACCATAATTAAGAAAACCATTGATCCTACATTAATAATCCTCCAACCCGATTGGTTCGCTAACATAAAGCTGAACATTATCAGCTTAAAGATGGTAATAAACATTATGCAACGTACTGTGAATGTCATTAATAAAGGAACTAAGGAACAAAGGATCCAATATAGATCCTTGAGGCACATCTAAGGTTAAACATAAAATATTCGATAGTTGAATGTTTACTTGAATCTGCTGCGTCTTTTCTTTTAAACAATCAATTATTAAATCTGGTGTCGATGATGAAAATCTATATAATCTGTTAATTAAAAGCCTTAGAAAAGTCTAGTGTGACTATGACTCTCAAATGGGCCATATCTAATACCTAATACCTGTTTAGTTATTGACTGAAAATTAAAGATATCTCTGAACTGAAAGAACGAGTGTATGCTACGATATTCTAGGAAATCGGAGAGAGCTTATACAACTGTAATGTGAAGGAATACATGGGGAGTATACGAAAGAATAATTATCAAGTTAGGCATGACCTTACTAGTCCTTCCGTTAACTATATTGTGGACCTCTTTATATCTCGGAAATTAATTTATCATTGGTGAATAAATGTACTGAAATCTTGGTAGATGTCAACATGAATGCTCAGAAATACTATCCTTATATTTTCAAACTGACATATTAGTCTGCTACATGATATTTCTTTGACGACACAATGTTTATATTCAAAGCATATTTCAGCTGTATATGAGGTAATATGGATTTCAAACGCAAAATTACAGACAACATTCCACCACATTATTTACTTCTATATTTGTGGGAACATTGATTTGTTCGTTCTCCATATTGCGTCTGGCATTTGCAGTAGATATATTTTCCTCAAAGGCTGTTTTCCACAAGATTGTAGAGAGAAAGATTTCCTAATTTTGTTTTTTGTTTTTTTGCAGATTTTTAAACGAATTTATTTCATGTGAAGAAGGCGATAAAACAAAAGAGAAATTAATATTACATAGAAGTGCCTGTAGCTAAAATTCAGAATTTTCTCTGACAGCGGAAGGAAATCTTCTGTTAAAATTGCTTTATTACCCTTATCAGGACTTAAATAGTATCTACTCCCTTTACTTTTCAGAAATTTTATTTCTGTTAACGTTTTATCAAAATTAGTTTTTCTCTCTACAGATTTTCCGTACAAAGTGGTTCACAATCTTAATCTAGCCTTACATTAATGCTTTGAAGCCACTTTCTAAAAATTCCACAAATTACTAATTCCACAAAACTACTCCCTCACTAGGGAGGGTGAAGGACGCAGGTACATAAAGCCAACGACTAGGTGGATGTTGAATACAGGTCTAAATAGTGATTAAGTAAAAGAAAGTCCTATTTATCCAACCTTCCAAAAGGAAAGATGGATTGCCATGGTACAAGGTTGGGAAAAAATTAAAATGTTTTAGGCAAGTATAAAAGCATATCAGGGATCACTAACTAAAAAAACCCTCCAAATGAAACTTCAAAGCTGTAACAATCGTATTCTATGGGTAAATCAAACTACTAACTGAAAGGCAATTTTCTGAGGATATGAAAATAATTTTGCATTTGTAGCAAACTTTTTGGAAAATACAATTTGTTTGGGAGGACAGAACATAATTTCATCGGTTCTACTCATAAAATTCTAAGGGGACGATGTCAATCTAAGGGTTAACTCGGGCTCCTTCCCACACTTAATCCAGAAACAAGCTGATTATAGCAACATGTATTTTATACACAATTCCTGGCGCATTTAGTTTCCTGGTTTAAGTATTTTTATATCTCAATAAATTAAAGGTTCGCACGCATAGCGCAGAAAACAAAGAGAATTAGATAAGAATTTTAGCAGTAGAACTACTGAACTGCTTAAAACAAAGTAGAAATAATACGCTGAATAATGGAAATGAGAGAAAGGTTAAGGACCAAAATGACAACTTTGGTAGTTCTAGTGTTAAATATTGTCAAATTTTTACCTAACATTGGGGAAACAATTGCATTGGTATTAGTTATATATTTTGGGAACTGCAATTTTGATCATGAAATTCTAAGGGGAAGGAGTTATCCTAAGGAGATAGCTATTGCTTCTACCCACACAGTTTCCAAAATAATACGTGGAATGGAATATACTTGTGGAAGACAACGTAGAAAATCTATGCTTTTTCTCAAATAAGCATATCCTCTCTACTTGTTATATTTCTATGTTGGACACTATTTAGAAAAGATCCGTATCGTATACTAACTAAATACAGCATGTACCAAAGTATTCACATCGCTTTTGTTTTCTTCAGTTGCATGTTCACTGTGCTCAAGATGTTGTTGTCTTTTTTGACTGTCAATTCAGAAATATGTTTTAAAGAAATTTTATTCGCTGGGCTGGTGATTTTAGCGCTGATTTTATAGAGACATTCAATTAAAATAAGATATAGTGTGATACATATTTTCTTCTTAAGTTGTGCTGTCCCATTCTGAAAACTATAAGGCCTACAATGTCGGATATACAACGCTAGGGATTCGGTGGTCCATTCTGTGCTGTTTTTTTTTTTAAGATCAGAATACGATCTGTGTAAAAATTATAAATTTATAAAATTTTACATTATTTACAATTGCCCTTACTTTATACATAAAATTTAACAGAACTATGATAGCAAATTGTGCTAAGTATTCACTTAACATAACCCCTTTCCAATTAAGTTATATTCCTTTAGTTAAGAAAGCACATAAAATTTAGTTAAATTCTTTGTATAGCAAAAACATACAACCAGCGCCATATAATGTAATTATTTATTTGTAATTAGCTTTGCTAAATCAGCTGTGGTACATAGCAAGCACACAAATAAGGCCTTTGTCTACTAAAAGTTTACATTATCTACCAAAAGTCTACATTGTCTACGTAAACTGTGCATTATCTACATTGTCTACGCATTGTTTACCCCGAAGTGTAAACAATGAAAAACTACGTGTAAATGCCCATCACTGACTGTCAATTTCTAGTCGAGTACCATTTAAGAAGCAACAGCCCTTTTCGTGGCCTACAGAGCTACAAGTTTGCCTTCCGCTGACCTTATATAAGTATTGAGGAAAGTTATTAGGAGCTCGCTAAATTATCGCAAACGTTTTTCCATTTTAACCAACCGAATAACGAAATTAAACTTAAAGTTAAATTTTATCTCTAACGAGCTGTACTTTCTCGCGCTAAAATTAAAATTCTTAAAAATAAATGTTCCAATATTAACACCGAGATTTACATTTTTCAACTCTAATAAATGTTTCAAAAAACAAATTTAATTTGAAAGATTCTACGGAAGGAAAATATTAAAGATATATTTAGATGCCACTGTTAATAGCTGTGTTTTTTTGCTCACGATTCAGATCTGCAGGTAGATACGTTGGCAGTAGTGATAATCATTGTCAAGTGGACAGCTGCCAATTGTAATGCATTATTTTATTTTATTGTAGGTATTAAGTTGCATTACTTCAAATGCATACATACATCATGTAAAAAATCCGTTGAAATTTACCACAATTTTCAAGTGAAATTTACTAGAAATAATTTATTAAATTTGCACTATGTGGACTAAACTCGAGAATTTTACTTGTTTGCAGCGTATTTACCACACCTAAAATGAAATTTAAAAGTGTGTAGTAATTTTCCTGCTCCTTAGTAGGAACAGTATTATGAAGTGCAGTATTTTTACTACGTCGAAGATTAAAATTACATCGGAGAAGAATATTACTCCAAAAACGAGTAATTTCGATGCAATAGACATAGTAGGCATGCGGAAAATTTGTGCGCATGACAATAAAAGCCATACGATGTGCGGTAGTAGATGAGTTTAGAAGTGTAAGCAAAGTAGTGTTGTGCTATATGTTTATTTGTGAATAAATAAATCCCTTAATTCGTTTCAATTTGTTTAAGCCATTCCCAAAAGAGTAGCCTTTATTATATCTTGGTAGATCCTACAACATGGAGGACTTTCTTTTTAATATTATTTGTGAAAATAAGATATTATTGCAACTGATTTGCATATATATTATAATATTTGCATATGCAAATCAGTTGCAAACATATCATATCATTTTGTATACAACATTCAATGAAATTAAATCAAGCTAGACTAGAGTAAAGTTTACTTTACCATAGTAGCAAGGTTACAAGGTTGAAGTAAACGTTACTACATTTCCAAGTAAATTTTACTATACAAGTATGTTAAACCTTGCTACCAGACGAACAAATTTTACTACAACATTTAGTATTCTTATTCACTCCCAGAGTAAACTTTTACTACATTTATAGCACAGTTTTCCTTTATTATGAGTAAATCTCACTAGTTTACTTTGTGAAGTAATATTACTGTTTTAATGCTAGGAAACCTAATTTCCTAGTTTTATCGTAGTAATTATTTTTTACAGTGCATGTTTGCTCACTTTTAAGATCAGTCAAGTTTGATAAACAATAGCGCCAACATCTAAGACTAAGAAAGTGCGCCTATATGTGAGAATCAGTATTAATTTTCAGATTTTTAAAAATACATATCCAAGATCAGTAAAAAGATCATGATCTTTTATTGTGGTTGTAATTACGTGTCTAAGTGAGATCCAGATCTTCAGATGTTATGCGAAGAGACACAGCTAATATCAAGTCCATTCATAAATTCTTTTTAACCCCCGACGCAAAAAGAGGGGTGTTATAAGCTTGACGTGTCTGTCTGTGTGTGTGTCTGTCTGGCTGTGGCATCATAGCTCCCGAATGGATGAAGCAATTTCAATTTAGTTTTTTTTTGTATTAAAGGTGACTTATGTGCGAGTGTTCTTAGACATGTTGGGGTTTTTTAAATTTTTAATTTAATTTTATTAAAATATTAGAAAACAAATTAAGGCTGTGCTTTCGCCTTAATTCTCAAGTTTTTAAGTACCATTGTATCGTAAGATTTGAACAACGGCCATTGAAGAAATATCTCTAAAAATGTTATTGTGGCTTTAAATTTTTCACCATGCCGATGGCCGAGCACGTCAAGCGCAGGTTTATAGATTTTCTGTTCTGTAGACGTGAGTTTGATTCCTACAAAGGACGCCATGACTTATCTGGGTATTTGCACAGTCACTGGTATGTTACACAGTAAAAATTTCGTGCCAAAAAGTGTGGTTTATTTGCAACATTTGTCAGATTTAAATTCCCAATCTTCTCTTCCCTAAAATATCTCTCAGCATCACTCCTGTAATTTTTCTCTGTATTTGTGATATTGCGTTAAAACAAAAACAGATAGATAGAAAATCACTCATTATTGTAGTGGCGATGAGAACAAAGTCACAAAGTTATCCCGCGTCCTAAATTCCACTCTTTTACTACAAATTTAAAATAAACGTGGGCATTTTTCGTTTTATTGTACTGTGGAATTTATTTGTTATATTATCAAAATAAAAATAACGTAGTTCTTATCTCTTTTACTGCCCACTTTCCTTACTGTATTCTGTTTAAAAGCAAACAAGGTAAAAAGAAAATTTTTAAATGAAACGATATTATTTAAACAATTTAACATTTTTCCAACTAAATAACATTTCAATTAAATTTTTCAACGATTCAGATCCTTGCCACCCATCCGCCTTATCCTTGCGTCTTCCCGTCACTCGCGTTTCTATTATAAATTCATTCAAAATTTTCAAAGTAACGTATGGTAATGATTCTATAGATATCACTAAAAATGCATCAAATTGTCATAAGTTGTAATTGGGCACACCGCCATTTTTGAGGAATATAAAATCTGCTACCATCTTTTTGGCCATCACCACACCCATGTTAGTTACTTACAGAGGAGGGGAGCTAAATAAAACCATTTAATAAAATAGTTTGGCAATAAATGTTTTGCTACTTTCTATTCTATTCTTGGTAGATGCTCTAAAATGCTACATTTTATTATAAATTTCAGCAAACTGGAAACCGCACTAAAGCAATAAAACTTACAACATGATGCAAATTTGTATGACTACTGAATTGGATTTGAAATGAAATGCATGTGCATCTTTGATTTATAAAATTTAAAATCTCTAAATTTTTTCATATTAACACAGTTAAATTCAGCAACCCTTGTTTGCAGTCAAGTGGCCAAAACGATGTCTGGAAATTACTCAGGGCTCAATCCCTTCCAAAAGACTTGCGGTAGAATCCTTGGAGAACTTTAATTTTAACGAACCAATTTACATACAGACCAGATGCCATCTTCATCGTACATCATGAGCAGTGCATTTAAACAAAGAAACAGACCCTGGCCATTTCCTTTTCTGTCAGAAATCCCAATTATAGCTGTGTGGAGAAAGCAAAATATTTTGGCTGACCACAAAGCTTTAGTAGTTGCTTCCTGTATGAATTTCTCAACTGAAGTATCCCAGGCACAGGCCAACACCATAGGAGAATACATATGATGTTTCCTACTCTATTAATGTTGAATTTTGGAAGTATGTGATATGGCAGTTGTGCATTCAACGGTTATGGTGAGGTGTATTAAAGCGGAATATTTGAAATAATATTAGGTTAAAAATTTAGGGAGAAATGCAGTTGCTCAAGAGTTTGCATTTGGAATTAAAGGCGGCGCGAATTCAACAACAATTAAGCATCCATTTTTGCTATGGAATGGCAAATAAATTCATTGTGTAGACCTCTTCCCACTTTGGAGCGCTAGACACCGGCCGAAAGGTGAATCTCCCATAGGACTGGCATATCTGAACTGATGTCGGGAATACTTTGTAGGCGTATGTGACCCTTTAAGATGGTCTTGTTAGGCTTTATTTTTAACCATTAAATTTATTTTCCGATCAGTTTTTTTGCCTTTGACGGTTTTAAATTCAAAATTTGTGGGCTCTTGTTAAAGCTCCCACCAGCCTGAGGCAGTTTTTACCATTGGTCTTTTAAGTATTTAATTTGTCCAAATATTGATTTTAGATTGTTATATGTTGTTATGAGTTGTTTTTCTTCCTTTTTATTGTTCCCTCTTTGAATATTATACTTTTTTAATGAGCCTGTTTATGTTGCTTTCATGATAGATTTAGTTTAGTGATATTTTGTGATATTTTTACTACAATTTTGCATCTTTTTATATGTATATTATTTTGTGCCTCTTTGTAATTTCATTTATTAATCTTATATAGTAATCGCATAGATCAAGGAATTTTTTAAATCGATTTCAATCAACCAGATATACTTCAGTAGCAACCGCTTCAACCTGAAAAACAACTTCATCGATCCCAATGACAGTCAGTTCAAATTCAACAAAAACCAATTCAATTTCAAAAACAACCACCTGAATATATAGTATAAAAGTGATATTGTGTTCACAGCAATCAGGTCAAAGATCAAAATGTTTAAATTTAAAATTCCCATAATCTATGTATCAGTATCACTAGCAGCCAGCAAAGGATGGAGCTTCTAATGGCAAATCTCACGGAAGTACACCTGAACCTCAAAAGGAATTGGTGTCCAATTCTTCGTGGATCTCATGCTAAGAAAGTACAACTTTCAGAATAATTCTGAATGATGGGTAGGCACGGGACTCTGGCAAAATGACCTTCGAAAGGAAATCCCTTGTTTGGTACACAGAAGAATCCAGGGTGGAAGGGAGAACAGGGAAAGAAATTTATGGTCCAAATCAGAGGACCTTGACATCTTTCAGTATTACTCCAACCATTTTCCAAGAAGATCCATGCCATAGAGCTTTGAGAACTCGTTAATATCGATCATGCAAAGGATGGTGGCGAATCACCCATCATCTTTGGATGCAAATATAATGCGACTATTCAATGACCCAGAGCATGTGCTCTGTGAATGCCAAGCCTTGTACAGATTATGGCTAAGCCACCTTATTAAGGCATTCCATAGGTATAATATCTAACGTACAGTTTATATAGATAAAATGAAAGCAAATAATAGAATTTTCCGAACAAATATAATATCGACGTAGACGCTAAGCCTGAGTGTAATAAAATGCTACAATTGCAGCATAGATTTGAATAACTTTATAAATTAAATACTACATAGAGAATGAACCTTCAACACAACAAAACCATCAGCCGAAACTCCATCAATCTGGAAGTTTATTGCGAAGTATTAGGGGTTTGTTACATCCTATCCATCACGTTTTATGAACTCATCACTTTTAATACAATATACATAATTTTACTTCAAATATTTAAATAAGAAATCCCAGGGAAATATTACAGTAAAACGAATTTACATTATTGAAAAACATTAATCGATACTAAAGAGTAGATACTGATAATTTATTTTTGCTCTACTCTTTTGGAGAATTAGTCTGTGGCCAACAAAATCAATTTTTAATACCAGGATGTATTGCAAGCTTAAGTGCCTTAAAAAGACGTATCCTTGGAAAGAATATATTCTTCTCCATGTTTCGATAATAATTGAGTTTGTCGGACTCCCTTTACTTACAAGTGATTGACGTGTTCAATATGTTCTTCAGGGATAAGTTTCCCATCCGGGAATAAAAGAACTCAGGGACAGGACACAAGAAAACAACATCTAAAATTAAAGAACCGACCAGTATCAAACTGAGCAAAAGCTCAGCATCCCATTGGACGAAAACGAATTGAATTTGGGGCTCCAATCTTAAATTTCAATTTCCCGACAGCGCTTGGCCTCGTTGTTGCCTGCTTGCTCAACCGTGCTGTCTTGTTACCTAATATGAAAAACCCTTTTTACCAGATCCAGCACCCCATTTTCCTCATTCCTTCATGCTTCCAATTTCGAATTCTGCGAACCTGGAGAACGGTCCTTTTGCGATAGGTAATGGGAGGTTTGGTGTCTCTAACTCATCCCACATTTAGCGTTCTCGTCTTGGACTTTTTGTACGTTAAGGAAGGAAGTGAGTAGTGATAAGTATTAATCAGACGGAGCAAATGAGCGTCAAATGTAATTCTGCAGCATTTCGTGCGGGCTGGGACACCATATCACGGAAGGACCTTTAGTAGACATTTGAATAAGCCTTGCTTCCTATTTCCACGTCCTGTTGCCTTTGCTGTCTCACAGAAAGTAGGAATAGAATGAAAATTAGACAGTTGATCATTCTTCTTATGCACAGAGCTTTGCAACCCTTTCAGCAAACCCATTGTTCCTGTTTAAATTATTTTCCACAGGAGAGAAGTACAATTTTGCGGTAGTGCAGTAGATGAACAGAATTTGCACTGCATTTTGCGTTGCATTGGGGTACATAACAGCAACGGGTATGACTGCTTCAAAACATAGACATCGCCTGAGGTTAGCCTGCAATTAGAGATGCACAAAGTTTCATTTTTGCTACCTGAAGTGGCTTCAAGACAAACTTCTCCCGTTTAAAGCATTCGCCTAACACTAATGGCAACAGGGGTTAAAGAGCACTACACGGTAATGTAACGTTAGCACGTGTAGCAATTGTAAACGTAGGTTTACATTATTTTTCTCCCTTTGTTGAAATTCCTATCTTTTAATTTACGAATAGAGAGGGGAGCACGCAGTCAAATTTAATTTTTAACAAGAATTTTTTTTAACGAAAGTGAAAAGTAATAATAGGGAAAAAATTATTTGGCAAGTTTTGATGAGTTGAAATTGGTCAGAATAACATTGGTGAGAGAATTTGTATCCATTTCGCCTGCATTTAATACATTTTAAAATTCAGAGGGAAATGGATCAGTTTTTAAAATTTTTATCTTTCATGTCTCTATGAAATCTCTCTGATAGCCTTTTTCCACCAGGGAACACTCTTTCGACAGAAATTTGAAATTACTTAAGGCTTAGAAGTCAGGTAAAGTTCATTGCATTTGCGGGTATAGAATATATAGAATACTAGAACATTACGAGTCGATAGTTAGAGGATTGTCCAATAAATCGAAGTTCGTCGCTTTGTAATCTGCGTCAACAGATGCTTTTTCGTTTCATAAAGGCTAATTATCCTATCGAATATGATAACTTCTCATCCGTTTTTCCAGGCAGTATTATTTTGAGAGAGTTGTACAGCACCATTCAATTATGAGTAATTCTTTGAAATGAGTACGTTAAAAAATAGTTTATTTAAGTCTTCAGAGAAGATACCTGCACCTGCCCTGCCCTCAACCATAGACCAGTCTGTGAATATAAAAATAACCCTAGGGCCCTTCTCGGGAAGCGATCCGTCACTGATAGGAATATTGTCATACGTTTCGGTTATCCTAACCCTCTTGATACCATCAATGGGCTTTTCCTATACATAAACTGGATTAACGCAGCAAATGTCAGGATTGATCTAACCATCATTGGATATATCAAGTGTGCTGAGATCGTCGAGATACCCTAATTTAATCCGCACACTCTTCTATATTGATACCACCCCACCTTCGCTTTTCTAATCTTTTCTTCAAGATGATCCAAAGGGCGTAAATGGACCAAATTCCAGATCCTTTGCCTTCCTAGTAAAGACTATCATCTCTGTTTCGCTCGTATTTATAGTATGATCCTATCCTCACAATACTCATCAGAAACAGCGTACTTAAATTTCTTTTGGATAGAATCCTATAATGTGACAAAATCCATGAGAAAAGGTTATCAAGTATAGCCATTATTACGTCACTCCGTCCAAATTATTTTTAGTTGTGTTTTTACAACAG
>QYTT01077546.1:12557-38730 GCA_006980735.1 Dasypogon diadema | reverse complement strand
CATGAATTCTTCATAATCATTACAGTAATTAAAATTATTAGACTGTATTAAAGTAAAAGTCAATCAATGCGCACTGACGTAAATAAATATTTCATTTTAACGATAGTATCTGTACTTTACCGCATTTGAAATTCAACTCATAAGAAATTTAACACGAATAATAAATAAATACCTTAAATATAACATCTGCATGATTGTCTCTTGGGATCAGAGTGAGATCATAGGACCTTCGTTCGAAAACAGAAAAACTTTTTAAATTTAGTATGGTCAGCTATTTTGTCGTTGATGAACACAAAGCTATCCACATTCTATTGGAAAACAGTTAGCGATTTAAAGTAGTAGAGTAGTTTAACGAAAAAACTAGATCTTTTTAATTATAAATAATATTGTTATAAAAAAAACTACGCCCAATTCATGCATTTCGATGTCGAATGAAAATGACATATGTCGTCGTTTTTTCACGCAAGTCGCTGCGTTCGATATCATCGAGTTGTTCGATACCAATAGAGTGATCGAAATGGATATAAACGAACGTATTTCTAACGTGTCCACCGGTCGTTGCTTGTGTTGTTTTTGAAAAATAGTTTGTTGGCGCATCAAGCCCTGTGAATTAAGCGCGCTTTTTTCCGTAAATCTAAAAATGTTAATTCATGCGTATTCTTGCCAGTCTATCAATTTAATTAGGTATATACAAATTTTACACTTCTGCCCATTGAACTTATCTCAGCACTTCCTAATCTTACAGTGCGAACAATTTTAAACTGGTGAAAATTGCAAAAACTGAGCTTAATTGAAAATAGGTAGAAAATGGTTTGAAGTTCATATGCCGGGTAATAAATTTTCCAGAAGAAATTTAAATCATCATTGATCATCGCAAAAATTTATTGTCACACCTGCCACTCTACTTCTAGGTATTTATTCGAATAGGTGACATTGCGCAATCTTTCTACGATTAACAAACAAATTGCCACGCGGTCAGGTAATTCACTTGACAAATCTTTATATAATCCTTTCACGTGTTTTTAGTATTCATTATTCGAGAAAATTACTGAAGATCAGAATACGTCAATCTGAACACTTTTAGGAATTTATGGCCCTTCAGAATTGTTTGAATTCCACTTACAAGAACGCTTCTGTGGTTAAACCGCACGGTGCTGTTTACAGTCCGCGTGAGCGATTCATCAGAATCACCAACAAATTAATTTTGAGATGAGTAAAATTCGCGTCGATCGATTCACGATCACGATCACTTGTCAGGCGTTAGATATAATACTTTATGCTCGTGCTATCTGATTGTAATGAGCGTTATCAGTTGCGGCCGATTGCGATAGTAAGCAAAGTTACTCAAGCCGATTACGATAAAACCCAAAGAGCTGATACCGCTTTAATATAGACGGCTGAGTTTAGTCAGTTCGAATAGTGTTGCGTGAACGTTTCAAGACGATTCCGAAAGGAGGACGTGATATTAATCAAAGATGATGATATCCATTGAAAGAGGGTCGTTTAGTTTGGTGCTCTGTTAAAGGACTACATAAATCAGGACAAATCGAGTGGTTTTGACGAGTGAACAGTTTTCTTGTGCTTGTGAAAATTTGTGCCATTAGTGCGAAATGGCCCTCAGTTATTCGTCAATCAAATTTTTGGCTTTGTTTCTAACTACCGTACAAGTTTCAGTTGGATACATACCAAACGGTAATGAGGATATCAAGTGTAGGCTTACCCTATTTTCTCCTTGGCAGAACTTTGATAGTACCAAATAGCACAGAAGGGAATCGAACTGTATCTAACATCTCAACAGGCAGTTCAATCAATATTCAATTCTAGGATTAATGAGGACTCGATTTCCCTTTGAAATAGTCTGTTGTGTGGTTTGCAACAAGTTCAGTTTCCGGCTCATTGCATCAGGACTTGGGGATTTGGAGGGAATCAGTTGCTTGTTGATGCGTTGATTATATTCAATTCAACCGTGGAATTGTATAGGGCAAGAGTAAAATTAGTGAACTGAATAATTTTCTGGTGATACGTAATACTTGGAGCTATTTTGAAAAACGCAGCCTATTCTCCGATGTTTACACGATGCAATAATTAATTATACAGGATATAGTTCCTAGTGTGAACACAAAAAACCCTTGGTTACCAGAAGTCATACCTGATAGCCCTGAAAATATCTCAGGATCTCTGTTAGCACCTGAAGATATGGCTTCGTTGTAGAATCATATGGAAACTAAATGAAAAACTTGTAAACCCATAAAAATCTTCACACTTTTAGTAAAAGCTTCTGCAAAAACATTTTAACGAATCTTGATTCCAGGTCTTCTTGATTCGATTGAGAAAAAAGAAATGTTTTTATATCGACAATTATGAAGCACTAATTCAAGGAAGGTCAATCCACTTCAATTCAGCTTTTTCGTTATCAGAAGGACGTAAGAACTTTTACTTGAGCAAAAAACTGATATCAGCTTTGCACAGGGGATTTACTTTATGTTTTGATTTTATGGCGTCTTTTACAACATATTCTCGTGAAGACAATTATTTATGACCATGACTCTGAGCTGAGAAATAGCCTTCTTAGGGCAGCATATCTACAGCTGTGAGTCATTAGCACTTTGGTGAACTAAAGTTCAAAACGAACAATAAAGTCATAAATTTCGGTAAAGATGGATAAGAAATAATTTCAGAGTAGGAATTAGAGTGATTTGAAGCGCATTTTTTTAATGGGGGTTTTGTCATGAAATTTTCCTCTTTAACTGTTCCTGGAATGATAAAAGTGTTTTGAATAAAAAAGTGATTTTCAGTTTCTATATCTTTTCGTGAAAAAATATGAAAATAGTTTATCGAAGAAATCAGTTTAAACACCTAAGCCACAGAGCACAGACTAACTCAGAAGTCTTATATATCTATGATGTACAAAGCCCAAAAATACCTTCTTCTTCTTCTCATTAGTAATGAGGCAATTTATTCTAAAATCGATTCTGTGGAGCACCGATGCTACTCTAATTGCTTAATTTTCTATTATCCATTGGAGATTGATCCCATTACTATAGTTCAGGATCTTCTTCGATGACATCTTATTGGTACGACATCCAGCATCCGATTCTTTTTCAAATTCTTAAAAAAATTTTAGATCTTCTTTCATGGAATTCGGGATGAGGAGATTCATTCTTCGCAATTTGACGGAATACAGTTTTTTTTTTAGGAGGGAAAGGAAATCTAATTTACGGGCTCCCAAATTCGGATTGTGTCGGACTCCCAACTCGAACTACCAATTAAAACTCTTCCTTCCGGTCTCCGAGGACACCAGCCCGGAACCGTTTTTATATTACCTCAGGCTGGGCCTCCTCTATATTTAGCTGCTCACTGGAACAAATCTCGTAGCCTCTCAGTTCTTTGTGTGGAGAGTATTCTCCACGAATCTGCTCACTAGCTCTCAGTGGCAGTGGCTGTAGACAAAGAGCGTATGCTTGGCGTCGTTCCTTCTATCCCCGCAATACGAGCAATTCGATGAGTCGGAGCTACCACTCTTAAGCCCGCTTAAGAATTGCATGAGTTTGTAGCCCACTTCATCGAATTTCTTGCTGATCTACCGTTTGATTTGAGCTAGTAATCTGGCAGTCGACCCTCCTATTTCCTCGCGTAGTGGGCTTTTGTCGTCTAATAAAGATGTGAGATCTTTCTTCCTTGCTGGCCTGTTTCCGCCCGACCTCAGCTAATGGGGTCAATTTTCCTTGTAAATTATCCCTAGAGTGTGTCTATGATTATTTATGCTAAAAATATAAATCCTTTCATTTTGCAACGCACCCCTAGCGTCTATTGGTTACGTGAATCGATGTATTATCATATTGTGGGGTCTACTGGCCCCATAATCATCTACACTACACTACAACCTACTTGTCATTGCAGTAGATACTTGTTAAGATATTATTATTTGTTCAATGGGACCACTTTAGCAAAGACGATACCAGGTATATAGTTAATAATAAAACTCCGACCCTTTAACCCAACCATTTCAATTATATCGGAAATAGCGCCGAAAAGTACTCTATCTGCCCACGTGAGTGACACCAATAATTACATACTTAATAGAATAGTCTCGAGTTGTAAAATTCACACGTGCATTCCAAAGGAAAAGAGCTTAATAGTGAAGAGGTCGTTATCTGTGGACAGAGTAAAGTGGATTTGTGCAGCTGAACACTACTAAACACTATTACCTTAGAAATAATAAAGTTATCTAACTTTGTGCATTTTTCCTCTTTTTCCAGATATTTCAACGTTGAACCAATTTACATCCGCCAGCCAAGATCCACTAACTTTTTTTCGGTCAGAAGAAGTGCACAATAAAAGTTGCGTCCAAGATGCAGATCCCGATGATTTCCCAGAAGATTTGTTTACAGGTAAGAATCAAAATCAGGTTGAATCTCTTCCTAGAAAATGACTATTCAATGGTTGAATTAATCACGCACACATTTCGTCTTCTGTGAAACTCTCCAAATTCTCCATTGATATCGGAAAGTGTCATAACTGATAGTGAGTCTTCGTGATAATCGCTATTTCTTTATCAACTCTATGACTGTCAGGGAATTGCAGTCTTTGTGAAGAATGGCAATCAGAGTGCAGACAACAGATTTATGATATTTTGAAAGCGAATTATGATGTAAATAAAGATATTTCAAATGTCTGCTGACGCATGATAAGCTCGGAATTCCCTCTTGGACTAAAAGTTAATTTCCGGTTATGTGAATTTCAGGTAAAAATAATAAAATGACAAAACATACAAACTTTTAGTTTATCAAAGGGATTAACACTCAAAGATCGTTTGATTGCATAAGATTGGTTGTTGCTACGTTCAGTGCAGTTAGTTTTAGATGTTAGTTATGTATTATATATTTGTTCAATCTTCAGGGGTTTCAAACAAGTAAAGGAAAAATAAAAGATACAGATAAAAATTTTATATCACATCTGCTAATTGAATAAGAATGAAATCTCATCTAATATTCAAAGCTTTCCTTCTATGATACAACGAGAGGTCTACCTCCCACAATCGAAGATTGCCTATATCAAAGGCCAAATATAAACTGGAACTCGCAACTTGTTATGGATAAATAATGCAGGCTAATTTTGATCCTGGAACTTGTTTTTAGGGACATTCTTGTAATTGGGAAAATTGCGTTTCCTCGAAGAATTTTACGGATCCAGCACATCAAACGAAAATTGTTGGAAGCATAAATAAATCAAAAGGTCTAATCCTTGACAAGGGTTACCTAATTCTGTTGTTAATATGCCCTATCAAAGTTTTCGTAATGTAGAAAATGTCTAAAGTTGTTTATTGAATTTTTTTCCATGTTTTTCCTCAAATAGATGTTCTTGGATCGTTATTTTTTTCCGGATTAGATAAGATTTCTTGGTCATTTGCCGTTTACATGTTTAATTTTTAATTTTAAAGAATTTCCTGACATTGCATGGAAAGATTTCTACTGAAAAGCATTTTTGTAATAAAAATCAAATGGCAATCAATATTCTGTCGGTGCTCTAAAGGATGCATAATGTGCGTTATCCTCTCAATGTTTGCCTGAGTTTTTTTTCGAACAAGAAAGCAGAGCAGGAAAAAGGCAGAGCCTTGCGTGATTAGATAGCAAATCTATTCACAGAGAAATAATTTTAGAATCAACTGAGCATACCGCCATGAATTTGAGTGCTTGATAAGATGATTGTTTTATTACCTGTAAGTGACAAAAAAGAAAGAGATTTTTGACCACAGTGATGAAACGAGAAATTGAAGTACCGCTTGGGTCACTTTTTTCGGAGTTTCTCCTTTTTTTTTAATTTTTGTTTATATCGTTTTTTCCCTGGGCGATCATGTGGCTGCCTTACTAGATTATCCTGTTTTTTCCTGCTTTTTTTTAATTTCCACTAACATATTTTACTTAACTTTTCCCCTTTATAGACGATCAACTTCGACATGGCGCGGTCATACTACATGTCTTTGCCGCAGTCTACTTCTTCACTCTTCTGGCCGTTGTATGCAATGACTACTTCTTGCCATCAGTGGAATGCATCTGCATCGACCTTAATCTCCCCAAAGATGTTGCTGCTGCTACTTTTATGGCGACAGCTACAACAATGCCAGAATTCTTCACCAACACAATAAGTACACTGGTCACTAACTCTGACATGGGAATAGGGACGATCATCGGATCACTCATGTTTAACACTTTGGGAGTGGCTGCTCTATCTGGAATGGCTTTATCAAAGGTAGAATTCTGAAATTACAATTTTCTAAGTAAACTATTTTTACCATTTTTCTCAGTCTATGCAACTGGATTGGTGGCCCGTGACAAGAGACTGTATATTCTACTCCTTCAACACAATCGTCCTCATAATTGTTTCCTGGGGAGGAGTCATCACGTTTACGGAAAGTTTGATTATGGTCATTTTGTGTATTACGTACTACATTGTAATGTTCTTAAACGGTAAATTCGTGCCCTATATTAGGGTGCTGGTTGAAGATAAAATGAACTGCTGCGCATCCACCCGCTATGGTAAATGAAAGCAAGAAAAGGGATATTGCTGGAACCTCTGATATTTTTTTCTGTTTTTTTTTTAGATTTAACAGTACCACCAGAACACAGTGCTAAAGCTAAACTACCGTTGGGGAAAAAAGATGTCCAACAGGATGGAATTTATATAATAACGCCCACAGAGTTCTCATCTACGGCACATCTCACTTTCAAGACTAAATGTAAGAATTTGGTCTGGTCCGGTTAGACTCTATATATTATCAAAAAAATCCCCTTACAGTTTTAGACGATGACGAGAATTCGAAGCCTCCGAAGAGCCTATTCAAAATTCCTGATGGACCATTTACTAAAAAATTGTGGTTTTTCTACTCATGGCCCATTAAAGCATTTTTGGGTTGTTTGGTTCCAAATCCGACGACCTGCAGAAAATACTATCCATTGACCTTCTTCATGTGCATCATTCTAATCGGCACAAACGCCTACATGATCGTCTGGATGTTAACAGTTTTTGGTAAGTCCTCTCATTCTTCGAAATGTGGGTTGTTGTTTGAAACATGTTAACTCTGATAGGAAATACTATTAGTGTGCCCGACATAGTGATGGGGCTTACTTTCTTGGCAGCTGGAGCAACAATGCCAGAAGCCCTATCAAGTCTTATATCGGTGAGACGAGGTAAATATTTCCCATCAGTTCTATAAAATTTGTATTCTAAAATTTCAAATTTCAGGTGAGAGTGGAATTGGTGTTTCGAATGCCCTCGGTGCCAACTCGCTTGCCATTCTACTCTCATTGGGAGTACCATGGTTTGCAAAGAATTGTATGAACTATCATGAAAAGGATAATGTGGTTCACATAAACTCACAGGGGATTGAGTACACGATAGGAATCCTATTATTATCTACGTTGTCCCTCTTCATAATAATGGCTATTGCTGGATTCCGGCTGCGAAGACGTGTTGGAATTGCACTTATATCAGTGTACTCGGTCTACATCACCATTCAGATTCTTATAGAAATGAATATCTTTTTCCCGCCGAGAATGGACTGCTGAGACAGAAGGCATCAACAACCTCAAGATATTAATCTAACCGCATTTTTAAAGATTTTTTTTTTGTACACGTTTTATGTGGAATTTGATGATAGTTTGCATTCGTCTTGTAGTGGATTGATTTGAAAATCGAAAAACTGGTGACGTCTTAAGATGTTGCGGGTATTACGTGGAATACGTTTTGTATTACTCTTTGCGTATCTCGAAAAACAATGCGGTGGTCCTAAGTGATAAGACTGCTAGGATATTCTACTGTATCTAGTTTAGTTTAGAATCGAGGTGATAACCATTTTAGATTTGTTTATACTCATGTGACATTAGCCTTAAGTTGTAGACATGACTTTAAGTGCAATAAAAGTTATTTTTATCTAATTTCTAATTAAATCCGTTGCCACTTTAAAACAAACTTAAAAGTCCATACAAAACATTTAAGAGGTTTAGTCACGTTTGTGAAATACCCCCCAAATTAAACACCTCAAATGCGTTATAAAGTTACAAAGGTATATTGTGATGAAATCACAACTAACTCGCTCAATACAATCGCCCATAAGTCTGACCGGTCTGCTTAATTCAACAGAACATCATCAGCATCAGAGATATCAGTATGGATCCTTGTGGAACTCCAGAGGTTATGGGAAAAGATGAGAAATGGCCGTCATTGAATGCAGCAACAGTCCACTACTTGTTGTTCTGAAATGTTTTACATATCCAAAAATGCTGGAGGCATATCATCGATCATCGGTTCTATCTCCCAGGGGCACTTTCCTATAACTGCTCAACTAGGAATTCTTTTTCGCAGCAGTGCGACTGTTTACACTACAGCAGAGACTTTCTACGATCTATATAAGCTAAACACTCTCCACATTATAAAAAAAAAATGAGAATTTTTCATTGTTTATGCCATTAGAGTAGCACTGAAAGTGGATCTTCTGAGTTGTCTTGACACACATTGAATTATGCCAGCAATACAGATTTCTGTAAGAATTTCTTTCCCTTAGCTGTGACAGTGACCCATCGTGCATCCTACTGCAAACACTGTAGGCATGGCTGTGAGCAAAATTTTGGCAAGTTTTTTTTTCTTGAGTAGTATCTCTTTGCAACAGAGCTCCATACCCACCAGTAAAGAAGTGAAGAAATGTTGAAACAAGGATGTTTTTTTTCCAATTTACTAGGAAGTAGTAAAAGAAATCCTAGCATAAAACGTTTCCAAAATCACGAATTATATAGCCATTGGTAAATAGTGTGGCGGAGATTATCCTGCCTGCGTAAGAATCCGTAAAACTGATATAATGGACCCAAAGTAACAACTAATTATCCTGAAAGCTACTAAAACCACTCCATAAACTCCAAATTCGTGTTCTAGAAAAAGCCCTGTGATGTAATCCCCTAAAAACGAGACTATAAAATTTTTATTGTTAGAACTAACGCCTTTAAAGATCAAGTTCACTGCACTCAAACTCGAGAATAGCTATTAATGCGAGAAATTAAAAATAAAATTGCTTCCCCTTGGAGCCTGGATAGAATTGAACCCGATGGAATTGACCAAAGGGTCGCCTATTGAAACTGAATAAGCCTGTCGCCTGCTAGGCAAAAGCATACAGAATTAAGTTAGTCCAGATAACGCCCTGAATTTTTATCACTTCTATTCTACCTCGGGACAAGTGGAAAATTTCGATGAGAATACGGATTGAGGTTTTCACCGGTTGTCTGGGACAGCACCAAAATTTTAAAGTGAGCTCCGTGAGGAGATCTGAAAATCCTCATTATCTGAGGGAAAACAAAAATCCATGCAATCGGTCAAATATGCATCTTTGGATTATGCTCGTTATCAGCTGAAATTGTCAATAAACTATTTCTGGACCAGGTTTGATTCGCGCCTATATAAAGGAGACGGAGCAGTGGAAGAAAGTTTTCATAGTTTCCGATTAATACTTTTAGTGCACTCGCGCAGAGTTGATAAATCTGGATTTGTTTGGACAAATTGTTTTGGACAAGGTGTCGACTAGTAAGGACAACGTCTACCTGCTTCTCTACAGCTTCCTAGAAATTCTTTTATGATAGTGGGAAATAGTCGTGGGTGAGTGGGTAAGGAAATGGTTTTAGTGGAGTAAACAGGGTTAAAATTTCATAGCTCATGTCGTCTTTTCCAAGATCTGTACAAATCTATTAATTTTTTTTTCTTGTATGATACGAATGTGAATTTCATCTCAAGTTAAAGATGCTTTCCTACAGGAAAGCCGACACCAAACCCACTTCCTCGTAGGATGAGTAAAGCTTCCATTGGTGGTAGAAGACTATTGCGAAAAGGACGAAGTACAATCGCATTAGGAATTCGTCTGACCATTTTTCTAAGTGTGATAGTAGTCTACCTGTTGGGACATCTCAGCAGTGTTACTGGACAATCTGGAGGTAGTTTCTGAATCTGACCTTTTATTTTAAATTTCCCATCAAATAAACTTCAGATCGAGAACAGAACTATGGTAGAAAACTACTGAGCACAGAATTCCCGGTAACCCTAGAACCATCCTCTGGGGACCAAAATCTAATAGACTCCCGTAATGAATCAAATTCATCACAATTCTGGCGCAATGAGGACTCCATCACCATTACCTCTGCTGATGAGGAACAGAATTGCACACCACCCGCCATTGATGAATTTCCGTACGATGGATTCACACGTGAGCAAAGGCGCCAAGGATGGGTAGTAATTCATGTGATTGCCGCCTGCTACTGTTTCTGGTTACTGGCGGCTATCTGTGATGATTACTTCGTCCCCGCCATCGAAATGATGTGCCTCAGTAAGATTAGGACGACGTTAGAGGAGATACCGAAATTAATGAATTGATTAATTCCCCATAGCCTTCAAGATGAATGAGGACGTTGTAGGAGCCACATTTATGGCAGCAGCCACTTCTAGTCCGGAACTCTTCATTAATTGCGTCGGTACTTTTGTGACTGAGGGTGACATTGGAGTCGGTGCCATTGTTGGTTCGGCAGTGTTTAATATTTTGGCAGTTCCGGCATGCTGTGGTCTCTTTGCTAGGAAAGTACGTCTTGAGCACGATATAGGCGATTTTGTGGCTGAATTAATTACCAAATGCTTTTAGATTGTGCAGCTTGATTGGTGGCCAATTACTAGGGACTGCCTGATGTACTGCTTAGCTGTGCTGGGACTAATCGCAACACTATACGATGGACGAGTGATGTGGTATGAAGCATTGGCACTAGTTGGAGCTTACTTTTTATATATTTCAGGTAAAAATTAAATTTCTTTTATATTTTCCCCCACTTTTGAACTTTAACATGACCCACCCAAGGTATGTACTATAATGACGCGATGGCTAGAAAGGCACGAAAACTAGTCTTAAAGTGTCGAAAATATAAAATCCGACCTTATCAAGAAGTCGAAGAAATCACCCCACTTCTTGGTAGTGATGCCATGAAATTAGGCCAAATTCCAGAGAAATTGGAGGCAGGCATTATAAACACTGGCCGTGCAAAATTATCTGCCAAATCTTTGATAAGTTTGGAAACAGTGAGAGATAACTGTGAAATTGAAAGTGCGTATCAGACAAATAAGTTGCAAAATTTACAATCAAATTTCCAACGAATTTTTCATTACCTTTTTGTCTTTGAAGCTTTTGCCGATGTAAAAGATTTCGCTGATGACCCTTGGACATGTGGTGATGGCAGTCTATTTGTATTCATTTTTCGATGGCCGATTACTTTCTTGCTTTGGACAACAATCCCAGACTGCCGAAGACATCCAAATTTGCGTTTTTTAACGTTCTTTTTGTCAGTCGTATGGATTGGAGCTGTATCATATCTGGTTGCGTTCGTCATCACAATTGTAGGTCTGTTCAAATCTAACATTTCACTGGCTTGTCACGAAATTATCAAACCACTTTCTCTGAATTTTCAGGTGACACCCTCAACATACCAGATTCAGTTATGGGCTTGACGATTTTAGCAGCTGGAATGAGTATTCCGGAAGCTGTCTCCAGTGTGATTGTTACGAACCAAGGTCATGGAGGTATGGGTATTAGTAATTCTATAGGTTCTAACACGTTCGACATTCTACTATGCCTCGGACTTCCGTGGTTTATCAAAAGCTATTTTCTACCGACAACACCTGCTGAACCTTGGGTTGATTTAAATTCATCTGGTTTGACCTATTCGGCCATTTCATTATTAACGACGCTTTTTGGACTTTACACTTGTTTTACTTGGAATAAGTTTCAACTCGATTGGAAAGTGGGCACGACGTGTGTTGTAATGTATGTGGGATTTTTGATTTTAGCATCGTTGATTGAGTTGAATTTGTTCTTTATAGTTAATTTACCAGTTTGTAATCATTAAAGGAAGAGAATCTCAGAAAATTTTGCTTTTACTTTTTGATATTCTGGCGTGAAACTTTTGGTAATTCAAAGATGTAAACGCACTAAGATGTATTGGTGCCCTTTCTAAAAATCAAAACAGTAGTAGAAATGAACGTAAACGGAGATGGTTTGGCCTTTGAAGCAAAGGAAGAGACATTGTTAACAGTATCTTTCTGTAGAATGCCGAACAAAATGCCTAGTCTTTTTGTGGAACCATAGTTCTTTGTGGACTATAGTCGGCATTCAGATAATTATGAATTCCGTTGTTTGGCTGTGAATTTTTTGATTCTGTTGACTCATATGTCCATAAAGACGAACTATACTGGTAGCCACATATGCCGTATAAGAGAGGTTACATTGAATTTCTAGAGATCCTTACACTAGCTAGTAATATTTGGAGGGAGACTGGGTTCTCTGAATTCTAAACTCCTTGAACTTGAATTAGATTCCTAGTGTGGAGGTTATCAATCCTAATTCAGCCAGTAAAGATATAACATTTCTGCTACATTATTTAGTGGACTTAATAATAGCTTTACACTTATCCGAGGTGCAGGGAAGCAGAAAATGGGAGTTTCCGAACTCATCCCATCTTGAAGTAAATGAGGGCAAACCTCTTCTACCATTGACATTCATCCCATCCATGAATAATAATGTTATCAACGCAAAAAAGGTACTTCGCCTACTATCTCTCGCCCAACCCTTACATCACTCAATATTTCAATCAATCCCTTTCAGGGAAGTGTAAAATTGTCCAAATCTATTTTCACTTCGTTATCAGACCACTGAATAAATACAAACGACACAACTGTGCTATAATCGGTCGACAATTCCGTAACAAACGTTGACATTTGCATCCCAGTAGGATTTCTACAGACCCCTAAACAAACTCATAAATTACGCCGTTTCGATAACATTTTCAATTCGAAAAGGAAAAATGGAAACATGTAAAAGTGGAGGCGAGCAAAAGAAGTCCTTCACAAACTTCAATTCATTTTATTTTTCTGTTGATTAAGTACTGAACGAAAAGGAGCTTTTAGAGTGATTGATATGTGTGCGACACAATAGCAGTAAATTGAGACATTTGTTGGCAGCTTGCAATCATCTCGAGTCCTTCGAGGTGGAAAGGAAAGAATACCCAGCAATAGAAATAATACATGTGGGCTTGATACAAAATTTAATTTAACACCAACCAGACCTGAATGCCATTTTCTTGAAGTTTTGGAATTTCTCGTTTTTTTTCTAAGAATTCAAACTCTAATTTCTGGAGCTGATTCCATTCTTTTTGTTCAAATTACGAAGTTTCCGCCATTTATCAAAGTGTTTTAGTACGGCCTTTGGGAAAACTTTTCTCGCATAATTTATGGTACTAAAGTTACAAATGCGAAACTTATAAGGAAAAAAATTACCTTCAACTTTCTGTGAAAATTATTACAACTTTCTTTGAAAGATTTTCTTACCGAGATCTGAAGTTGTACAGAGTGCAGAATAAAAGTGTCACTATACTAAAATTTGGTCATTTGATATGTTATATGGTGTGATTGTGAGGAATCTATTTTTAGTAGTCCAACCTGCATAGCAATAACCCCTGTAGAAGAAGAAGAATGCCTGATGCTAAAAATCACCAAGAATCCATTCCATCAATCTCACAGAAAAAAGTACCCTGAGAAAAGAAAAACAATCGACCGCACCTTATCACTTAATTTCTTAAAAACATCTCATTCGTGAAAATCTACTACCCCCACCACTCAGTCTGCCTGCTATCACCCACTCGGTAAAAGTTTTCAAATTCAGTTCTTATCAGAATTGTTAACCAGAGTAAAGTCCGTCAAGGATTTTCAATATTGCCATAAAACCAGCATTTTACCGTTCTCAAAATATCCAATCGCACCCCTTCACCGTTCTCAACGTAAACAGTCTATAAACGAACTTTGGTGAATTGTTTGAGTTTCAACTTACTACAAATTGATTCAAATCACAAAGGAGCGAGTTGTAGAACTCCAGATATTACGCAGACTGAAAAATAGACTTGATGCTGACCTGGCCCTTTGATAGCAAACAACTCCAATCAATACTGGGATGGCAAGCATCCATCAAAGGCCATCAGATCCACGCAAGACTCAAATAACTTCAGAAAGTTTAATTCAAGTTTGATTATCACGATCTCTCTTAGGGCCTGAGTATCGCATTTCTTACAAATTCGCTCCGACTTCATGCTATAATTGAAGTGGGTGTCCGGGGATGGAAACTCATTTTCAGATTAAACCTTTGCAATGGGAATAACAATTTAAAACGGCCAAGAACTGCTGTCGAAATCAAATTCCGTTTAAATTGGAAACTCACTTGAAGCAATTGTTCACGACTCCCACACCTGTGCTTGTCAGACAACAAACTTCTAACCAAAATTCCACAGTATCCACCTGTCCACATGCTCTACACCAAGCACTGGTGTGGCTGTGGTGTTTAAAAGATTTTTCGAGTGGAGCTATTTTTTTGAAAAGCTTATCACCTGCTGGGGATTGCAAGTTTTTGCGGGATTTTCTCTAAGTATCAACTGACATCCACTTGATAACATTCAGGTGATTTCTTCAGTGTCGTAACACGCAGGCATATGGCATAAATACGATAACCACAAGAGTTCTCACCTTCGTTCCACCGCCCTCGTGCTACAATGGAACGCTTTTTCTGGCTTCGGGGTACTTTTCGGAAAAATATTTTCATTACCATTCCCTAGACTGAGTCCAATAAACTGCTAGAAAATGACTTATTTAGGAGATATGAAAGTAAAACGCAAGCCTACACCAAGAGGTCGCAATTAACTGACTCATCACTTCGGGCGGTGTGTTCCAATTTCAGTTCCATATTCCATACCCTCTGCCCTCTGGATCTGTACGGATTTCTGAGGGGTTTATGTTTGCTAAGGGTGTGTAATTAACCTGTGTCTTTTGAGGAGAATCAAAACTTTAATTAAATGTACCCAGAGACCAAGGTTTTCGTTTGCAGCGAGCAAACTGAGTAAATATGTGCCGGAAATTGTGGACGGATTACGTCATGCACTCCCCAGAGGGTTTTTCGGTAGATATTTATGAAAAAGGGAGTAATTTCGTTGGATTAGAAAAGCTGTGATGACTTGGGGAATACAAAGCGGGTTATTTGTGTTTTTTCTCTTTAATTCGGTGACATTAGATGTCCCTGGAGTGGTACGCCTTCGTTGTCTAAGAACAGCCAATCATGAGTCCGAATTTGAATAGTCCTGGAGGACTCAATAAATGACCACGACATTAAGAATTTTCTTACAATTAGTTGCATGAATGTAGAATTCAACAAAGAAAATTACATTGCATTATTGGTTTTAGCTTCTGAAATAGGCATTTCAAATAAAATATACTTTTTAACAAGTTGACTGCCCAAATTAGCATAAAGCTTTCGTGAGAGAATTACTTGATAAAATGCATTTGTCCGGAGAGAGCTTTTAAGTGCTGGTCCCCAGGGACCGGCGTGGCATTTAACGTGTTAACTGGGCAAATAAGGTGTCAGATTATCATCATCACTGTATACATCAGCCTATAATTGGCTTTAGTGGCATTTGTCATCCTTTCCCTCCAGAAACAGCGATGTCTTGTGTATTATCTACGGTCGCGGACTATAAACATCGTAGGTCCCTGTCTACGTCGCCAAGTTATATGATTTGCCGAACTTACTTGTACCGTCAAAGTTTCCTTATATAACAACTTTGGCTGTCCTAGTGTCCCATTTATTCTACTCACGATATTAGGAGAATGGAATATTTCTTATAGACCCTCATTCATCCTTCGTTTATACTTAACAATCCCATTTCGGACTTCACCATAGACATATGCAGTGTAAGGTCCTCCTTTCAAAGACTCAGTTCAACCAAAAATCACATCGATCTTTCGCCCAGTCAAGCCTTTTTTGCATTTCTACCGAGCGAGCCGAGGCTTTTTTATAAGTTTCCGGGTTAATAAGTCAAACTTACAAAATTTAGTCGACTTTTCCGTTCCAATGTGGGAAAACAAAATTTCCAAAACTCGAAAATAATTGTAATTTAGAACAGCATTAAAAAAAAAGAATGAAACATGTATTTATCATATTTTTTCCAGAAATGCGAATGAAAACCTCCTGTGAATTTGAACCGTAATAACTAAAAATGCGTAGCCAAGAGAATATAACCAGAAGCTTTCTCAAAGCTCATAAAGCCCCAGCCATAGCCAAATGTTATTTTTCTACGCTTTAGCACTTAAAGCTTTTTTTACAGTTTTCCCATTCCCAAGCTAAAAATAACTGTTTTGCCTGCAACCACGTGGTTGTAAAATTTTCATTCAGTGAAATGATTCACACGAAGAATTGAAAAGAAGTACTTATATAGTTGGTTGTGAGGGTGGTTGAATTAAGACTATACTTCACAGGATCATTTCTGTAGTAAGTCTTCATTTTCTTTCGAAGCAATTTGAAAGAGTAACGCACCGCGATGAGGAGGTGTATCGCTCTTCCCGTAGCGTGAGGTATGACGAGTGTCCGTTGGTTTCCACCGTGGGCATTAGTCGTCGATGATCGCTCGGTTAAAGGGTTGATGCGACTTCTGAGTGGTGCACACTTTAAATTATCCTTAATAAAAAATGGTGTCCTGCGGATTGTGTGGTTTATCCATTCATTCAGTGGTGGAATTTGATTTATTATGTTAAAATTATTTGTTTTTGAGTTCCTGATGTCGAATTATTTTTATTAAAATTAGTTTAATTCTTTCAATTTATTTAAAATTACTTCTAGTTAGTTTTCACAAAGTCCTGGTTTAGGTTTGTGCTCATTTGTTTCTTTACAAATAACAGTTCGTTTTGGTTGAAATTAACTCACAATTCAATAACCAGTAATGAAATGAGGTCAAATATTATTATTAAAGCAGCAACGCAAACAATATAAGGTGAATAAAAGAAATTTACTTACTCTTCTGAAATTAACTTGACTTCTGAGTTTGAACTGTACTCTTAAATGCAAGGGATTCTGCTTTTATATTGTTAGATTGCGCAATTTAGGCTCTCTATCCTGCCATGTTTAATTGTAGGGGCATCGTTGAACCACGTTAGGAACCACCCGATTGGTTAATCATTAATCAAGGACGATTATCGATTTGGTCAGTAGCTAAAACAAAGGGTCAAATATGTGGCTCATATATTTTGATCACCAAGATTTTTTAAATATTAATAATCGATAAAATACAATACCTGACAAAATTTTGTAAATAATTCGTCTCATGAAAATATCGAGCGTGCACTTAAAGTAAATTGCGGTAAATGTAGACAAACTAACTTCAAGATAAATTTATTAGCTGCTTAAGCAGGGAAAAGAAGAAGAACTCTATATGTACTCTATGGAGTCTATAATCTTCGCAACCTTAAGTTAAATTTGACAAAGTGATCACGATTAGGGCAGAGTGTCGATCATCAAGCGAACAAAAGTTGATTATTTTGAAGATCTTAAAATCTATTTTTTATTGAATGGATCGGATGAGGTTTATATAGAATTAATTTAGGTACAATAAATACAATAATAATTCCAATTTGTGTATCGAATGGGACTAACCCGAAGATTTTAAGTAAATACTTGAACCGAAACTTTTTCATCATTTATCCTAAACACAAACAGAGCTTGATCTCATTAAAAAATCGTACCTTTATTTTTCAAAAACAGGAAACCTGATTTTTAATTCTAAATGCTGATCGTAGTTTTACATACATTTAATCAAAATAACTGCATTATGTTTCTTTTCGGTATAGTCCTTACTGATACGAATTTAATATCTACGCCATCTAGCATTAGCAATGAGAAGCTGAACTTAATTGGTTGTAGTGCAGAAAGATGCATGTATCCCCGATAAAGTAAGTAACATTTGAATAGTTAAATTAAACTACGATCATAAGAGCTTTTAAATCTATTTGAAAGACAGAAAAGCTGTTTTCAGTAAGTCTTGTGCAATAAATAAATATCTAAAAGTGAGTATTTCCATTATATGAAAGTAAACTATTAAATTTTATGTAGTTACGTAGGTTCTATTTTATCCTCCGCATTTTCATATAAAATATTTGAAAACATTGCTTTTGCTATTTGTACTACCGCTCGGCTCTTGTAATTTAGTGGTGTGTACATAAAAAATTATTAGAGGTAATATGAACACAGCTGACGTCCTGAATAATTCAAAAGCATTAATTATAAAATATTGTACAGACGGTTTGATGGATTGAGCATATGTCACCTAAATGATGACGAATTTTACGAAATTTTCAACTCATCTCTTTTGGATGTGGTTTACATATCTGAAACATTATTTAAGTGTCAATATTACTGATGAGTTGGTGTCTATCGGAGGCTACAGATGTTTTCGAAATGAGAGATAAATGCGGGTTGTAGAAAGTGTCGCGCTTCATACAAGGGACTCTTTGCGTGACCGTACCACTTCACATTCTTCGCCATAGAATACATCTTTGTAGAGAAATGAATAAACAAAATAAAGAACTGTCTGCCATACTTCACATATGAGTATCTAGGGACAAGCAAATTGATGATAACACTAGATTTTTAACTTGTTTACAGAATGAAATTTTAGAACCAAGACATTAACCTCTAAAATTAAGTTACTGAAGCGTCACTCATTCTAGTAAAATCTCTAGTCTGATGCCCTATAAAGTAACTGCTATTCATGACATCCGCATCTTAAATCATCTTTACTATTTCTTTCTTTAGATAACATTCAGCAGAACAGTGGATTTCGTGAATACTTCTACGAATAAGGAATGGACTATTTCCTACATCCCGTGCTGTAACTTCATCATAGGTCATCTTCTTTAATTATGCCGCCAAAAAATTAATGATTTTGTTTCGTTGTTTCCAATTAAAACATTCAAAAATTTTGAATGGCCCTTTGAACATAAACCGAATCATTCTTCTAATTTCGTTCTTCAAAATCTCCAAACAATCCCGGAAAAAGAGAATACATTACAAGCACAGACAAAGGTTGTGTTTTCTCTTTGCAAAACAAAAACTCGTGCATTTTGTATAGAAAGTAAACAAAAGGATATGCCCTTTGAACCGTCATCGACTTTTTACCTTCAGGCTCAGACAAGCCCGACCTATCCTTCCCTTGCTATGGAGTCTTTCAATTCAATCAGGATGTAATGGGCTCCTATGCAACATACTGCTCTTAACTTAATAAAAGTTCAATGGAGAAAAATCATCGCAAAAAGTTGTGATGGGACAAAAGGACACATGTTCTTGCTTTATGAGGAAAAAATCACTCATTCATGGTAAACCAGTACAGGATCCACTCTTCTCCCACCTCACATAAATTGTTAGCTTCATTATCAATTCTATATATATCTCGGATCCTGATTTAAAAAAAATCAATCACGAGTTCTTCCCGGTGATTCCCCTACCAGACATACAGTGAGTGAGATATCTGCACATTATTTCCACTGCCTGCAGTTAAGTTATTCACACCTCAAATCACACGAAGAAGCACTTTCGCCCCTTTTATGTTCTCAAACAAACCCCAGATTGGCACTTCATACAATCCGGAAGACGGTGAATGTAATATCCTGTGGCAGTTAGCTTCCCATTTTTCGTGCCCAGAATTCATAAGTCGAGGAGGACTAAAGGCTAAGAGGTGCTAATTTCACAAATTAGCTCTAACATAGGCAAAGTTTTCTAAAATCGAGTCGTTAATTGAAGGAGCTGTTGGTGACAACTTTTTGCAATCTAATCGTGAACAAAAAATTGTCACTTTAGTAAAACAAAAATCGTTGAATAGAGCTTTCCACCACAAAACAACGAACTTTACCGTTGTGACTGATAAGAAAGCTCCTCTCGTGTCTTCCGGTGATGAAGTCGCCAAACTTTTTGTTGTCAGTGGTCTGCAATCTTCCAGTCGGTAATAGGGTTCCGACGAAATTGGCACGCGGAGCGGAGGAGTGTCGTGTGTAAATTGTATCATTAAGAGAAGACTATGGCTGCAAGGTTTCGTTTACGCGACAAGGCAATCCATCTCGTATGGCATTTTAAATATGTAGAACAGATGCCATTCGCTCCGGAAATTGAATGGAAATTCAATTAATTAACGAATAAAAGTTCAAAAAAACGCCTCCCTGAGACATTGGCGTAGAAATTTGATTGCGCCGAGTTGCTGTGCATTAAAGACGTCGTCAACAGATTCTTTCGTTTTGGTGATGGCGAAGATGGAAATAATGACGAATTCCGCGATTAATTTCCTCCCAGTAAAAGGGTTCTTGTGTAGTTCATAGATTTATTAGTGGTTTGAGTGACCAGTGCAATTTGATCATATTACGAGGAGTGTACAGTACAGTGAACAGCAATTGTGTAAAACTTGGATATTTCTCTGCTAAAAAAAAAGAAATCAAAATTGAACCAATAACAGAAAGAAAAAAGGAAAACTCTTCTCACTTTAAAGGTGCGTATGGGCATCCTTTATATGGCTTATATTAGCCACCCTATTTCCAGTGAAATAAATCTGAATTCTCCCTCTCCCTATCCCATCTACATTTTCAATTTTTCACTCTATTTCCACCGTTAAAATATTCATTACTTCTCAGCATGAAAGACATGGGATTATCCACCAGAGTCCGGAACCTGAGGAAAGATGTGGTGTCCTCTCAATATCGCGAATTCTAGGGCTATTCCCAAAGCACTACGACGACCATGTACGGTCGTTTCAATTTTTGGATCACTCAATAAATTTGCATTTCGGAGTGCCTTAGCGTGTTACTCTTATTTTCTTGTTTATCGCGTATAATGCCTGTCTCGCAGTCACCCCCAAATGGTGTTGATTTGATTTGATACAATTGCTAATTTCGACAATCTGATTTCGGCTTCAATACGGGGATCATACTTAATTCTGGCAATTGAGTGATTTCGAGGAAATGGATTTTTGAAAAATAATCCAGGGAAATAGACGAAAAAAAAGATGATACTTGCTGTTTGCCAATGAGTATCCTGAAAAAAGGAGTAGAAACGACATGTCAGTCAATAGAATACTCCGCCCTACCTCTTTATTCAGTAGGTTTTGACAGCCGGTGAACACTAATCTGAGACATTTATTATGAGTAAATAGGGTTTATCGCTGATATTCTGGAACTGTTTTGAACAAGGTTCATTATTTAATTAATTATCTTTTGACTGGAATTTCTAATTTCAACCCCTCCCTCCACGTAGCATTTCCTTCAGAATTTTTTCTAACATTGATCTCCTACAATTCAGGAAAATTCTGAACTCTTTTCGCCAGTTTAAAATCACCAATAACTTAATTGACCACAGTCTAACTTTTCCGAAGAATTTGCACTTTTTCTTTCAACAAATCTCACACTTATATAAGTCTGGAAAATTTCAAACTTGCTTATCATGACCCACCAAAAAAAAATTCAATTTAAGCTTGACAGCTTTGAATATTTAATTGATTACTTCAAGTTGTTGGGTGGTGCCATTAGGGTAACTTAGTCTTGTGAACATCAACGGAACTTAATTTGAAATGGATTTGATTGATCCGGCAATGATTTATAGTCGGCAAATGCATATGGCTGCATTGATAACTGAAGGAAAATTGCCGGATGAACTTAGATTAGCGATTTCCTTTTTACTCTTTGATGGCTGAGTTTCCGCTGTTAGACGTGAAGAGAAGAGCTCCTATTCCACAGGGTTTCAAGGATAAGAAGTGTACAACTGTGGAAGTATAGGAAAATTGAAATTCCCTTCTTCAACGTTTTTCAGTCTAAAGCAATTTAAGGGCACCGATCGGAAGGAAACTAACTTCTAAGAATTGGCGTTTTCGTGCGAAAGACACTTTTAGAAAGAAAAGGATAAGGGAAGGATTAGGGGTTGTCTTGATGAGGCTGTCAATTTAGAAACTTTTAAGCTTGCTTTGCTTTTCAAGTCTAAGTGTCTAAGTAAAATTCTTAAGGCTTCGAAGGGGATAAGGGTTAGGATGATACAATCTATGCCCCAAATCTCTAAAGGAAATTTAAGAGCTGTGATAATTAAAGCCACAGTAATATTGATTTTTTTATGGTGTCTGCTGTCCTCTGCTTATATCATAAGTTGGCAAGAAAATAGGAAATTAGAATAGAAAAGATTCCCAAAATTTTATAATATTATACTGTCAAATCTTGTCTGAAAAAAAGAGAAGCAGGCAACTACAGGCATTTGTGCAATCTAGGGAGGTAGTGCTCTAAAGAGTCTGACCAGAAATCCCACCAGAGCTATGTTTATTATATTACAGTCATATTAAAATCCTACTACATTATATATTGGCTCTCATACTCTCTTTCCTATTATACAAGAATCAAGGTAGTTAGATTGCTAATTGTATCTTATATGATTTATCGCTGCGAGATTTTTCGTGGTCTCGATTCAGGTTCTACCTATTTCTTCTTTTCTTATTTTTTATGTTAATTTTCCTGCACTTATTTACAAGAGTCAATTTTAATTATGTAGTGTTCAAATAAAAATAATTTGAATTTGGAACTAACCCTTTCTTGTTTAAGCTTCTCATAAAATTAAAATTGACATCGTTCTTTTTTGAAATCTCTTCCTTTACTAATTTCTTCGTAACTCCATCTACATTGATGGAAACTCTTTTCTAGATATCCTTAAGCAAATAACTACTTCCTTGAGAACATTGCTTGCAGCTATACAATGTAAACTCAACATTTAATGAGAATTCTATTAAAATTTATTTGGTGTAGCAGGAAAAAAGTTTATAGATACTTCCGGAGTTCTTTTTTTAATGCACCACGGAGCACTCTCAATCACACTAACACAGCCAACATGTCTGTTGCTGCTGGAATAAATTAATAACCCGTTGGGGATGTAAAAGTACAAGTAGCACTCTCAAAGTGCAGATGCGTACTCTGAATAAAATTCGAGATTTAATTTCTTTACTGTTATAAAAGATAACATCACAGAGATCCAAACTCTGGAATGGAAGTGCGTCGTTATGACTCCAAAAATAGGTACACGTGGTTTCAATCTTCTCCTCTTCCGCTGTTTACTCGAAGCGGTAAAACTCTACAAGAGATGTAAATGTAATTTTCTCAAGTAAAACCAAAAATTACTGAATCTCTTTAGCAATTTCGTATTAAAGCTCAAGAATTGCTGAGGTAAATCAAGGCTCCCCTTCCCGTCTCCAGTTAATACCCGCACAAACAAGTTTTGTCCTTGTTAAACTCAGTTACAATGCCGCAAAACTGTATACAATCTACCAGTCTTTGTTGTCCAATTAGGTTCTGATCAAAGCTGGAAAAACCATTGAAAACTGCTTTTAAGAATGTTCAACTGGTACACAAAGTGGTCGCGCTTGAATAGCTTATGTGTTTGTCTGTTTGTCTCCCAAAACAAAGTGGGAAGGATCAGACCGATCCCCCATGAAGACTTTAAAGTTCACACCAATTCCCCCAACACATCATCCCTTGCTACTCGGATTCCAGATAAATGTTTTCATCCCCGTTCCTTTCTTACTTGTGCAGGGAAACAAAACAACACACATCTGTTCCCTCACCCCCCCTTTCCTAGGGTTGAGTGGTTTTTTACATGGTAATCACTTCTGAGAAGAAGTTAAAGAAGTTAAAGTCAAAAGAGTTGTGGGTTTTGATTTGGTTAAACTGGTTTCATCCGACCGGAGTTATTACTAGCTCATTAAAAATTTTTTGAAATAATCTCGGGTGCCCTCTGGGAATGTTCCATTTCAAAAGTTATAGAAGATGGTGGTGAGGTACGAGGCGGTGAAAATTGCTTTTGATATTGGAATTTGACGGGGTGGGAAGGGAACCAGAACCACAAGGGTAAATATCACACAAAGAAATTTTCAATTTACTGACATTTTGACAATTTAGTTACACATGTCGGGGGGTGAAAAGACTACAAAGTGGCTAAAGTGACCACAAGTGGCTAAAGAAATGTTTTCAAATGTTTTTAAGATGTGGTGTTCTGTGGGATATCTTTAAATTGATATGAAGTAGAAACATTTTGACTTGGCTTGCAATTGAATCTGATACAAAAGAGCAAGAACTGAAAATGGAAAGTTCGATAGCTCTGCCAGGTGTTATATATGTATTTAATGGAAAACATTCTGAAAATGTGAAATAGTTGAAAGCTTCAATTCCAATTCCCTTGTGGTCTTGGTTTAGACAACCTATTTTTTTATTAATCATCTCACTGGAGCTTATGGTTTCTTTGAGATAATGTGGTGACTCATATTCATGAGGTCACAGGTTTACGGTAAGAACCTACCAATTTTTAGAAACAATTGATTGATGCGATAATTGTGGGGTTCAAAATTCGCGTTAAGAAGATCAAGAAACGGATAAATTTTTTCATCTGTAGCTATGACCTTTAATAGCTCGTTTAAATCAGGGATTATGATTATTATCAATAGGAAACCCTTTGAGGATTTCTCATTACTACGACATAGGACAGCCTGGCTGAATTGCTTCTCTCCATTTTATCAATTTTTCGTTGTAGGTACAAAATCATAAATCAATGTACAAATAAAAGTAAAATAATTGCAGTGTAATCGCAATAAATCACTAGTAACCCGTAACACTAGTAACAACAAATTATTGTGCGGTAATTTTATTCAAATGTTCAATGTTTTATGGAACTACAAACGTAGATATCCCTTAATAAGTTATGACTATCCCATTTAATAAGTTATGACATTTTCCATCGTATACAATAGCTACATAAACATAAACAATCTCCGCAGAAACATATTACGGCCCAAGGGTGTTGCTTACACGAGCCCCTTGCTGCATAATCCCCACCACAATTGCAATTTGCCACAATCATCCTTTGCGGAAATTTATGTCATTACATGAACCCAGCAAGGATGATAATATCATCGAACCGTTCCCCCTCCAAGACCATGGGACCAAGGCACTCTCATTCGGGTTGAGCGTGTTAACAATTGATGTTGGAAGTACTGCAGAACGAAAACGATAGGACCCTTCGCGGGAAGTGATGTGCACAATATTCAGTCATAATACAAAGTTTTATGGAGAAAAAGAGGATTCCCTTGTGATTAAATCGGGCATTTAAGTAACATAATAAAAGTTAAGAACAAAGTAGACAGACAAATATATGCTCATCTCTATATTAGAAGGTATTCCTCTTGTTCTATAACAGGAAGGATGTTTACCAAATTAATATGAGAAAATTCCAAAAAATTCTCTTCAATTTTTGAGTGACTTCAATCTACACAAGGAAAGGATGAACAATTCCCAGGACGCTTATAAATCAACCTGAAATGAAAGAGTAAACTGTTCAGGTTTATAGCAGATTTGTGTTGGGGCTGGAAATTTTTCTTACGTCAATCGATTATTATTAATTCGCACATACTTTTGTTGCCTTCTAAAATAGAATTTTGGATACAGTCATAAAGTTTCTGTTTACAACAAAGTTAATTTTAATTTAATGAATTTCTTGTATACCTACTTTACCCTTCAATATTTCCTTATTAAAAACAGGTGTTTTTTTGGGGTAAAGGATAGAAGCAAGCAAAGCTCAGCATCGTGTATTGATACATATAAATTGTATATAGAGAAGAGGTATCATTGCTTCAATTGAAACTACAATTTCTCTAGTTGTGTAGTTCGTACAACGAACTACCAGAGCACAATAAGGGACAGTCATGAGACATACTCTCAAACCAATTATTATTATTTCTTTTCTCGCTGTTAAAATCAAAGATCCTCCCAGATATTCTAAGTATCAAGAATTGAACTCTATCTAAAGCCTTTGAATTACAATGCCCAGTACGATTTCCATTTCATTTCATTGTTTCCATGATTCTGATGAGATTAAAAACATTGCTTTAAATACCTACAAAACAACAGAATAAAGACCAAATCAGAAGTCTTATTAGGGACAAGAATTTGTTCCTTGAAAATGGAATTTTGCTCTACGTCAAAACCCGTAACTCAAAGGACATCTGCAATTTTTATAGCATCATCTATTTTTAAGATATTAAGCCAAATGGCAAACTTAAATGCGATAAAATGAGAAAATATCAGGTAGGGGTAAAATTAATGACACTTTTGAGCAGCAAACTCTAATTATATGCGCTCTCCAAGGTATAAATCTCAATAATTGCGTGTAAGTTCAAAAACTGTGTAGAATACTTTAAATTACAATCACAAAAAAATATTTGTGAGCTTACTA
>QYTT01077544.1:0-14382 GCA_006980735.1 Dasypogon diadema | reverse complement strand
GATTATACTTTTTGGTACATTATTTTTTCATTGACTCACTGATGAAGATATAAGGGTGAAAGTATAGTTTAAGTATTCAGCTTTTACTACCATTCTATTTTGCTCCTTTGTTCTCTTAACTATCTGAAAACTTTTTCTCAAGATTAAGAAACAAACATAATGAGGAAACAAAAAAACACACAAAACACAAGAAAACGTAAATTTCTCAGGTACAATACCTTCTGAAGTACTCAGTAACATTCTCTGTTATCTTACCTTTTGCATTACTATGTCATTGATGCTTTTATTATTTTTCGATGAATTTATACATTACCGTGTTAATCAATTGCACGAGAACTTTTTTTGGCACGTGTTATGTTATGTAGCATAAAATCTTTTGCCCAAATAGGGGCCCATTGACAAGTTTTAATTGCATTTCCAGTAATTATTTTATGCATTTCTATTGCTAACTTAAAATCTACATTATCAGACTTTTTTTATATATTCTGGTATTAGTACATTACCGCATTTGCAATATCTATTTTTATCGTACTTTTATGTTTCGTCATAATCCCACGTTTATGAACAGAAATAATATTGATTGAAACAATATTGTTCTCTGACGTATTGATGATACCGAACTTGTTTTTACGTAGGGTTCTGGTGAGTTTCGTTACTTTGGTATAGTGGTTTTTCTCTTCCTGTGAGGTTCACATTTTGATTTTAGAGCAAAAATTATGTTTTTAGAGTATTGTAATTGATTGATCATCTTTTAATTCGTCTTAATTTAACGCTGTACAATTTTATACTAAGTTTTATTTAATAGTGAGTTCAACGTCCTAAATTTTGTGAATTTTTTTTGGTATGTTGTAAATGTAGATTCTTTTAAATTATGCTAATTATCCATGGTGTAATATTATAACCCTTAAGAGCATCTCAGAGCCGAGGTCGAAACGTTTCAATCCTCCAATTATTAAATTAATAAATTAACAGCATTCTGATAATACTTAGTTAGTGACTCAATAGAATACGTGAAAATAAGGATGCTATAATTATTTTTTGCATTAAAAGCTGAGATGTTTGATGAAATTTTCTTTTTTATTAATTTCAAAACGGGTTTTGCGTAAACATTACAGAGGAGAACAAATCGTTTTCGCTGTAAGACTGAGGGCAATATGCAATAAGCAATATTAATTCGGTTCAATCTTGGTTAGAAGTAACAGTAACTAATTTCATGTGTAATTATTATTTTTAAGGAAATATTACTTTAGTAGAAAATCTAGATATCAGTTACGAAATTATCGTACTGCGACACATGCCGCCTGTGTCCCAGCATATATCCTGAATTTGAAACTCTGAAGAAATAATTTGTCTGGACGCATTGTTACCAGACATTATTCCTAATTTTTAACTGAATTTTTTCTAATATTCTCATGATACCAGTTTATGGCATAACTCCCCCTTAAAATAACCCATCAGCCCAAGAAATCTCAGCATATAGCATAAAACTCATAGCAACACACATACCTTGGATTCGTGACCACATAATCTGGGCGGCTAAAATGCATCAAACCCTCACTCTAGATTATGTTCTCGATTCTTTTCTTGCGTTTTTTACTTCCAAGTTGATTTCTTTTTGTGGGATTCTTTACCGAGTTTTGTACATAGGAAGATCGAGACACACACTTTGACTATACCATTGTGGCATACAAAGGATTTGGAAACCCCTCCCGCAAGATCAGCTATAGACCAATCAACGCCATCCACTGTTTATTCATTGTACTCTGCAAATGTAAACTGCTTAAGGTAACCTCATCTAAGTTGAGGTGATTGTGTCTGAGGTTGAGGAGAGCTCAATTCTTATCAAGTTCGTGGTTTTGGTTTTATTTTTCGTATTGGTTTTGATCGTGAAGAGGAATGGATTTGAAGTATGGCGCTCGTTCCGGGGATCAAAATATTTAGAAATTTGTAGAATATTTATGTGTGATGTACTGATGAATTTCGGCAGTTTTTTTTGTAAAGTTTTCAACTTATAATGGAAAGGAATGGAAGTTTGCACGTTTACACAGGTAACAAATGCCGGGTCAGAGCCGAAGCAATGTGCCCTTTAAAGAAAGTGGCGATAAGGGAACAAAGGTAAACTATATCACAGTTACTACCTACGTAAGTTCAAAAGGGTCTGGTCGGGATTTAAAAGGCAATCTCATGCTGTGATTTCAAGTGGCCTTTTCTTTGTTTCAGCTCACTGCAGGATAGGCTTAAACCTGGACAAGGGATTTTGTTCTTAAAATTTTTTGCTTTTCTATTTCACTTCAAACCACTAAAATCTTCAAGATTCATTCAAAGAAAAGGGGAACATTCGGAAACAAGTGGAAATGGCACAGAATGAAAAAAATGTTCAACATGCAAACACGTGGTTTGATATCTAGAAATATTTTCCATGATTATTATTCACTTTTTCTATACACTTTTCATTATATAATTCATACGGGATGTATCTAAATAAAAACTCACCTTTATCAAATTATTTCACCTTCCATTTACCTAATTATGAACAAAAAACCTCTAAGTAAACAAACTATTGAAAGCTGGCTCGTAAAAGAAGCAAAAAATAAAATGTTCTACTTTGGCAGCCACAAGTGAGATCATAAACAAAATGATTTTCTCTCTTCCGGATGGTGTTCTAGAAAGTTTGTTTTGTTTATGTTAATTAAATTCTTGTTTATTCCACAAAGAGATTGAAATGTAAATAAAGAACAGTTTCCTACTGATTTCCAGCTCAGGTAGCATACGTTAAGCAAATATGATGCCTCCAACTGGTGAAAAATCTAGAATTGATTCGTGAATTCTATTTGAGGTTTTGTCAAGTGAAATGAAATGCATAAAAAGATGTATTCGTATTTACTTTTGTCGAATAATTTTGTGTCAAGTTATGACAATAATGTAGATAAAAGATGGCTCTTTTTAAATGAATCCCTTTTTTGTCCATGTTGATGGAAAACGATCCAGTTCCGATTTAAATCCAAAGGGTTCACAACGATCCACTACTATTTTGCGTATCAGAACCTTTACAAATGCATAAACCACATGCTCAAAATGAATTTCCTTTTTAAAAGAAAATTTCGAGTGATCGCTAAATAAAGGTGGATGAATGTTAAAAATAGAAGGAAAGATTCATTGCTGATCTCGTCCATTAAAGAACAAGAGAAAACATAATAAAAATGTATGAGACGTGGAATTGCTATTATCGGGACATTTTAAAGGGTGTCCCAACAAGACCGAAAAATTTAAATTCCAATAAAATACAGTTTTTATGATTTAATACCGAAATTTTGGTTTAATCATAAGGTAGGAATCATGTAGGAATTATATATGGAACAACAATACACATCTGGTTAGTACTCTCCTCGGCTTTGCTGGCATAATTGCGTTCTTTTGCCGGAATTTTCAATTACGGTTTGGCATAATTGTGGCTGATTCGCAGTGATACAACGTCTAATCTTCTCCTTCGAGGCTTGGGCGGTCGAGGAATTCCTGACATAAACTTTTTACTTCAAAAAGCCTCAGAGAAAGAAATCCAAAGGTGTTCTGCCAATTTTGGTCGCCGAAACGGAAGATTACACGACCAGCGAATGTCTGTTGTAATAATCCCGTTGTTTCACGTAATGTGTGGCAAATGGCATCATCCTTTTCAAAACACATGTCTTCGAGATCCATACCAACCATTTGAGGCACAAAAGACTGCGCTATCATGCTCCGACACTGCTTACCATTGAGTGTTTGTGCATTATTGGCAGCATCTTCGTAGTAAAATGATCGAATGATGCTTCCAGCCCAAAATCCCCACCAAACACACATTTATTCCGAGAAAAATCCTTTTTATCACAAAATTTTTTCATTACCGACATTTTGTTTTTCAGTTAATGCGAAAAAATAATTAGTCTCCTTTACAATAAAAAAAAACTGCATCAAGCTACCCCTATCCCTTTCCAAGTAGTACCTTCATCCACACTACAACTTAAAACTAATAAGAATAGGTTATGAGTCATACACCTGCATATTTTTTTTTTTAAAATCGTTGGTATTGAACATTTTTTGATTCTCCATGTGAAGCTATAGGTGCAATAATTCAACATTTTGTGCCCAAATATATTTTCTAGACTGGAACATCAGTAGAGAGAGAAGACACCGCAATGTGGCCTTCCATCTTGTTTAAAGTGTGTTTGACAATTTGCCTATGGTTATTAGCCACAGGACATCAGAGTTTATGTCGATATCAGTGAGAATTGCTTTGATTTGTCAATCCATCTATGAAATTCTTTGACCAGAATATATGAAGGTATGAAATCATACGCATTTTAAGTTAGGATTTGGATTGCAATACAATAATTTAGAAATTATAGAAATTTGTTAATTTATTACGTTCACCCCCCACAACTTTTCCCCCTTTTCCTTTGTTCCTTGCTGATCTTCCTTCTCAGCAGGATTAGTGGCTGGATCACATTTCTTTTTTCCTCCTTTAACTGCTGCCATTTCTTTCTTCACCAGCTGCGCTCATAAATACTTCCTGAAATCCTTCTTCTCTGGAGCAATAGTCTCGTCTGCCAGCTTATATAAACTGACTTACTTGCTTCATATACCGGAGCCCTTTTATAACAAAAAAGTGACTGTATTCAAACTTCCAAACTTAAATTTCTATAGACTCAGTTCAACCCGATTTAATTTAATAAAATAATTTTCTTTTATAAATTTGCTAAATTTAGTCTTTGCTAATTAGTTTACGTTATTAATTTCCAGGGGAAAATTTTCCTTTTTGAGATTTTCCAAAAATTCTGAGTTTTGATAGATGCTCCGAAATTTTGAAAATTTCTTTTTTTCCCTTGTTTTGGACCGGATTTTGTTTTAAATTGGTCCTCCCGGTTACGGGCAGTTCGATTTCGAGAATATTTTTGTGGCGAAATTTAAATTTCGGGCGTTATATTGGTATTAGTTGAGTTTGAATTATTTTTTAATGGACTCTACAGATATATGGATCTCGATCTATTTCTTATGTTGGAAAATTCGTGGAATCTCGCTTACCTTACAACATATAAATCCAGGTAAGATTTACTTTACAACTCCTATTCAAACTTATGATTCTACTTAAACCTACTCTAATCTAATGCTACTAATATAATCCAATTCCAATATTTTTTTAGTTAGGAAGGGGACACATATTAGGTTTTGGAATTGCACTGGTTTCAGTTTGTAACAAATTCCCAAATGCGCTTGGTTTCCTGGATTGGAAGCATATCATCAATGCAAATGCTAACTATCGAATGTAAAAAAACGCGTTTCACCTTTTCTAATTTATTTTTTATTTTCAAATTTATTGACGGCCTTCAAACATTCATCAAAGGACATGAAAGTAATGATGAAAATATTTCAGTTGTATGAGCTGATTTTAAGTTGAACTTTTTAGCTGATTTTTCTCTTTCATTTTCATCAAAAGTAGTTATCTTATATCTTATACGAATAAAAAATCCAGCCGGTGTAGATTTATCTTTTATTAATTGTTAAATATCTTATGGCTGTGTTTTAAAAAACTCTTCAATTTACCGGGCGCTGGAATAGAAAATCCTGGACCATCTATACACTGCGCTGTTGCTTTACAGTACTTAACCTGTACCGTACGTAGTAATTAGGGTTAGGTAAGTACCAAAGAAAAAGTACTTAAGTACAAGTCCTGAAGGTCTAAGTACTTTAATGAAAGAAAAATTACGTATGTATAAAAAGTACTTGTAACTATAAGTACTGAGCACCTTTTAAGGTAATTTTTTCCAATGTTCATATGTTGGCGGTATTGTAAAGAAGTTGAAAGAGTTTAGTTAGTATTAATACAGGATAAGCATAAGTACCTTCTGGAAACTATAATATTCTAAACGCCGGTATTACATGTAGAGTAAAAGCTGTCATTTCTCATGAAAGTCCAAGTCCGATTGGTATTGAGAAATTTTTAAGCACAAATATTGGTAAATGGTTATTATAAATTTCACATTTATTGAATATGGTTAACAAGATGCAGATCTTTAAGTCTCGACTGTTAACATCAAAGCAACAAGTTTATAATAGAAGGCTTTCACATACGCGATGAGTTGTAGAACAATCATTTGGCATACACAGCAATCATTTTCGAATTTTTCTTAGGCCGATGGAAATTAAGCTTGAACAGTCAGAATAGATAGTTAAAACTTTCTTTCGTCTCCATAATTATTTAAGTAGTGGAAAAATTGTTGTGGATGAAAATACTCCCATTTATTTGAAGATCTTCCAGATGCTCACACTAATGCTTCTTCGAGAACAGTACGAGAAATAGTTAATTTTGGTGTCCAGCAAGCAAACGAATACTTTCCCAGTAGGAAATTGAACCATTCATGAGTATGGTAATGAATAATTTCATGGAAGAATAATATAAGTCGCTAGCATCAATGAGATGGTAATGCAAAAGGTAAGATAACCGACGATGTTAATAACAGGGTAATGCAATAATAATATTGTACGAGAGAAATTTGCGTTTTCATGTTTATTTGTGCGAAAGCACTCAGAGGATTGTTAGAACAAAGAAACAAAATAGAAAAGCAATAGAAAAGAATAGAAAGTCAATACTTAAATTGTACGTTACTTTTATTCTTACATTTTTTTAAATGAATCAATAAAAGGATAATGCACCAAAGAGTAATTCACAAATTTCCAATGGCATCCTTGTGTTAAAATTCATTGGTGTTTGGAATTTATACTGGTGTATATATGTTCATTACTTCATTAATGAAGTAATGAATACACTTCCTACTGGGTTGGTGTTATTTGGTGCTATTTTGTGCTACAAAAGGACCTAATGTTCAGTATAATCTTCCATGATAGTAATGATGGTTCCCTGTCAGCAATTAATTCCAAAATTAATCTTTCAGGGTAATCCCAATAATAGTGTTGTGTGCTTAATCCCCAGTATTTCGTACATTGTGATCAAACATTAGAAGGGTAAGTATGTTATATTCTGTTTTATAAAAAGTAGGATCTAGATGACGATGAAAAAATAAAACTGTCCTATCTATGTAAGTCATAAAAACGAAAGAGATTACTCTGATATTTCGGAAACTCTTCTAAGCCGATTAGCAAACTATTGATGTGACTTACTTACACAATTCAGGTCCTGTTCAGATTATTCCTCTAATATTCTAGTTATATTGAAACATTCATCTTATCTTGCAATTTAACTGCAGTAAAACGGACCACCTTGATCTTAACAATAAAAAAAGCTAAGGAGAACACCTTTAAGAAATTCTCAACAAAAGCCCAGAAGGCACGCGTTCACATTCACTTATAATACCTTTTTCAGTATGTCACTCCTCCAGCTGGGATAAAGACAGAAATTAAAAGTGTTTACGTATTCATCATAAGGAAGCCTCCTTCACTCCATTGTAATTCTATTGTTTGCGAATATAAAGGAAGAAAAGTGAAGATACCCTACTTAACGATTCAAGTGTAACTGAAAAGTGTCTGCTGCTACAAGATAGCCTGGTGCTGCATAATAGGTCCTAAAGAGATTTTTAATAGTGCAGCCCTTTCTTTAAATAGGGAACATTTTCAATAGGCTATAAAGGCGAGATGGGCACCACCAGACGGCTTGACTCCTCCATGGTTGAAATCAGATGCCATCTAAAAAAAATGCTGGTTTTCTTCTTTGCAGATGATGGGATGCTGTGTGGTATGTACGGTGGTAACATTGATGATGAGCGATTGTGATCTCAGTTTTGATCTTTCTTGTTTTGTGCAAGCAGAGCAGAGCAGAGCAGAGGTGTGATGGCCTAACAATAGTGGTCAAAGAACAAGGGGATACGAACCCAGATGGTTTGGTACCCACATCTGCACCTGAATATTAATAATCCTTCGGTGTCAACAGATGTTTGTTAGGGAAATCTAAACCAACTGACTTTAGTTAGACAGCGTATGGCTAATCACATATGAGTTATGACCATTTAGATGTGACTTTTTACGACATATTTTTTTGTAACTCTTTCTGCGGTTGAATGCATAAAGGTGGAAGAAAATGGTTTAAAGGTGTCTGTACATCGGATAGAATTTCCCTACTGTTACCTACAGGATCTTTTCTATTGCATCTTGTAATTAAATGAACCATAAAAATTTCATTACAATTAATTTGCGTTTTACCTAAGTATCGTTGACACTTACTTTAAAATAGAAATTCATGTCTTGTGGCTTCGCAACATCTTTTTTTCCCTCAGATGATTTTGCACGCAATGTGGAATTGCCTCTGGTGTTAAATGCGTATACGTGTGTGCAAAAATCAGAATAGTTGTCCTGAAAATAAGAGCAAATATTGATAGGAGTTTTTTCCTAAGCAAAGGTATCAAAGTACATTTTTAGCTTATGATGTTGTGATAAACTATTGCAAACAGTAAAAAATTAATAGTATCTTTCCCAAATATATTTTAATGATGACATCAAGTCACTAGAAGGATAATCTTGGGTAACGTGCGAGCTTTAAGAACAACAAAGAGTTGAGGAAATTTGGAAATTGTCATCCCCTTTGTAAGAGTCAACAGTCCATTTTGTTTTTCTTTGTGTGAAGATACGTGCGAAGAGCTTTTCCGGTTCGAAGATATGTAGTCATCCCTAATTTCACCGGATTTTTCTTCACTATCTCCAATTATAAAATACCTGCGGGTCTCTATTGATTCCTTTTTCAAGTTCTCTTAAGTCCATGCCAATTAATCCACGATACAAACACCAGTCGTTGAGCCTGGGAACTCTAGTCTCTTCTCGCCTCACATAGCACTCTTCTACGTTGAGACGAATATGTCTGTGGTCTGACATTGATCCCTAATTTGAAACGTCACAATTTATTATTCAGTTCACTAGGTTTTCACTGGTTAGGGTTGGGTCCAAACCTTCCGGCGATCAGGGCGAGGAGTGTTGGTGAAGAGGATCATTTCCGTTGTTAGTAGTTTCTAAATTATCCTTTCGTAGGAATTCTAAAAGTCATTTACCTTGTCTTTTGATGTCACTGCTTCCCCATACTGTATGGTGGGGTAGTCGATTTATCTCATCCGAAAGAGCTCCTTCTATATCTCCAGGAGTGCTGGCACCTCAACCAGAACTGTGGCCGATTTCCAAGTTATTAGTTTCGGAACGGGAACAGTACATTCAGTATTGCAAATTAACTTACATCAGGCTTCTAGACCTTTAATTTGGACTTTAAGAACCCGAGGCCGAAGCCCTTCTCCATAGTTGTCCGTTGTACCCCCTGGACTGGTCCTGAGATATGACCTACACGGTCCAGCCCTGCGACAGACTAGACCAGAATTCCAAATCGATTGGAACTCTCTACGATATGCGTGGTTCTTCGAGGTCTGGTCAGATTCAACGTTGATCTAAGCGACGCATTATTTGAGAATGGTCGAGATTTCGACGCAGGTATGAGTGATCTGACCACCTCTGCGATGTTATTGACATCTGTCTTGATTCTAGCCGGCATCCTAGTCCTGCGAGAAGTTTTTGTTGCGGCACGGGAGAGATTACGTCAGATCGATATCAGTAACCGTGACGCATTTTTGATAGCTTAAGGTACCGTCGAAGTCTGTTGGGCTCTCCAAAATGGCGCGTACATCTCCGAGTTTTCTACAGTTACACCACTTCTTATTAAAACGCTGACATAGCCATTTAAACTGCTGCATCATAGTTGATTCTGTCGGCTGATCAGCCCATCATTCGGCACAGACTGATTAACGTTTTTCATAGGTCCGAAAACTTGTAGTATTGACTTGTAGCTTAGTCTTGACCTTGTCTTCACTTGCACTTCATGGGGGCAGGACAGGGGAATCAAGAGCAACATGATGTCAGGGGTCACCGGAGTGAACTCCAAAGATTCCTCATTACCTGGTTGTATGCGCTCCTGCGCCTCAAATTCCTGATGACGAGACCAAGTGTCTTTAATGCCATTTAGGCCTCGTTGGGGGTCGTACGTGAACGAACGCTCATGTCCGTTGGCAAGTTGAGTATAGGCACCTCGATGTTGCTTGATTGACTGCGGTCGGAGCCTGTTCGCGGATCTATTGGCCTTTGCGGGATAGCCTTCATCATTATGTGTTTGTGCTGGTTTGATGATATTTGCTTTTTAGGCCCAATTGGCCACGCTAACACGACACGAGGGTTTCCCAATTAGCGAAGTCCTCTGAATGTTTATTTAAGGGATGGATCCTTCTGATCTCCCATGGAGTACCTAAGCACGATATTTTAATTTTGATGCTCGGATACATCGGAACATCTCACACAAGCTTCAATAAATAATGGACCAAGAACAAAAGACCAAATATTGTTTTATTTATGTCGTCATTGTTTTCGAAGGAATGAAGTGGTTGAGAGAGCTAGAATCCATCCTAAATGAATGTGGCTGGTAATGATGATAATTTCATTTGATCTGTATTTAATGAGAACCTGCCACAGCTATTGATGATTATTGCTATTTTTTTCTATTAAAGGGGTTTTCTATTCTTAGTTCAGTTCAGAGTGCTGCAACGGATAATGCGAGTGCACAACTCGAATCCTGATTTGTCTTCAAGTACTAAGAAGAGCACTAGAACAATAATTATGTGTTTCGGAATTCGAACGAACATACGTCAAAAAATAGATCAATATCTTGTTTAAATACTTTCGTACTTTGGTAAGGACTAGTTTTTTCTCAAATGAACGCATGTACCCAGTAATCATTAGACTTGCTATGAAACATGGCTTAGAAGGGCTTTAAAGGTTTTTTAGAACAGGATCCTGTGTTCTATCTATAGTGGAGTTCGAGATAGTAGTGATGAGTATAGATGCGAAGGATGTGATGGATCCACTTGTTTAAATGGATAACACCAGGATGTCTTTTTTGTCTTCCAAGGCAAAAAAACCACGTCGAGGAGTGAAGTGCTTAATATATAGCCAATGATGATGATAACTTTCACTCAGAAAGTATTTTTATGTATTTTATTAATACGCAACTTTCTTTTCTTTCTGAAGTCTGTGTCAGGGGTATTTGATCAGTATTTTAGAAGCCAGAATTTATTTGGCAGCTCTCCAAGGAAGAGCAAAAAACAGATACGAAACTTGTCGAAATTGTAAAAACAAAAAAAAATCACCAGGTACTCAGCTAAATGTAAAACGAAATTGGGAATGTTAGAGGTTACGCACCAAACACATATTTAAAAATAGTATTTATTTATTTTCTTAAGACATTAGGATAGCGGCTTACGATTATACAATATTTACAATGTTGGCACTTTATGTATACATTATAAAAAAAAGTACATAATAGCGATGTATATACTATTAACGAGTTCCACATAGGATACAAATACGACAGGTATTTTGTTCAATCGAAAGTATCTTGCTGATACATAAGAACATTACATAGAGACATATTTTACAAAGAAACTGATGCCAACTTGAGTTGTCTTAGTATAAAATATTTTAACTAAATCACATTTTTACATCGTTTATCTTAAATTTTCGCAATCGATCAGTTGCACACCGTTTCCTTCTACACTTTTATTGCATTTTTTAGTGAATGTCTTATTTACTATATAAAACAACATATAAATTATATAATTTATCGAGTATAAACAAAATTATAGTACACGTAACAAAAATTTGGCTCAGCCGGACTTCTTCGCTTTTTACACTTTTTATTTTACATTTAGTGGCAATTAAATGAGATAACAACGTGTATGCGGATATAACGTTTAATAAATAAATGCTCCTACACATAAGACAGAACTTGAAGGCTTCTGAAATTACTTTACTTATGTTAATGATCTTTTTACAATGCCAAAAGCTGAGTATTATCGGCAACCACAGCCAACCACCGCCATATCTTGGTAATTTTTCAGGACCACAGTGTTCTGGTCGTTCAGATACAGCATCGATATAGCAGTCAATTGTGTGGGAACACAACATGCCTTTGGTACTGAAGCTGGATTTATATTATTAACTAGAGTTTGTACAACGGCATGATTTGTTGAGTTCAAGTGATCTGCCAACGGAAACGGACAGTCACCATGACAATAGTAGGCATCATATCCGGGTGGTGCCACTATCCAATCACTCCATCCGACATCGCTAAAATCCACATACAATGGTCGTCTCTGGCAAATTTCACGGGCATCTTTTCTTCGATGAGGCCTCTTGTGATGTGCTCTCTTCGATCTGCTCATATCTCTTATCGGTCGAGCTTTATGTCGACCATCATCGGTATATGTAAAAAGTAGAGGCTGTTTATGAGCCCATTCCTCGTGCGTTTCATCTGTGCTTCTTCTCAGTCGAACATGATTATGTTGTGCTGGTTTAAGTGTTTTTGGTGTTCGGACCTCCACTAAAAGTCCGTAGTTTCTTTTTGGTACAGATAGCCACCTATCTACAGCTGGTTTAACATCTAAACTGATTGCATCTGAGTCATTTATCCTCACTGACTTAGTATCTATGAGTAGATAAGTTGGTTCACGTTTACCCTTAATACCCAGACGTAGGATATCGTAAACTAGGATTTGATATTTCGTGCTGTTAGCACCGTTCGCATTGATCGCATCTCTGCTAATTGTAAGTTCTGCTGCTTTTAGTTTCTCTTCGGGAGGTATACTCTTTAGATTAAAATATAGTCTGAATTTGTAGTGATGAAGAAAACGATCATCTATACTGCTACCTGAAAAAGATAGAAAAAGAATGTGTTAATTATACAATGTTAAAATGTTTATTATTGAATTGTTAAAAATTTACAAGCACAGTCTTTAGCCACAGAAGAATCCTAAATCTCTAAAACGTCTGACATAGGAAGATTAGTCGTTAGATTAGGTTACGTTAGAGTGGTAGCCACCCAGAAACCACGGATTCGACCACACTTAGACCTGAAAAATGGTTCATTGTGATACCACTTACATGGAACCTCTCCTGAAAGCAAACAGATAGGGGAAAAACTAGAACCATCCACAATAGTTAATGAATCTTACTATTACTTCTAATCTTCCTTGACTGCTAGTTCCCAGTGAGCCGAAGAACCATTCACCTAATGTCTGTTAATCGGGTACCTCATTACCTGGTACACCGTTGTAGTCTAGGACTCAAGAAAGCGTCACCTTGAAACAGTCCCCCAATGCCAAGAGACTTTCACGATACCATTAAACCAAACCTGATTTGATCATATTTGAGTTAAACGCTTTAATAACAGAAGAAGCCCATCAAGGGATTCGGCATGGTTCTACGCGATGTTTACTCTCAACACATCAGTTGACTTTATTGGTGAAGTGACAGAAGGGAGCGCAGCAAGAGCTTGCCTACATGAACGAGTGTACTCTCCTCTTTTGTGAAGTCTGCGCAAAGTTACGTTGACGATGTAGTCAGCGAAGAAATGGATATACTAGAAGTTATGATGGTGTTAGGAAGTGAAATTTGGAATCCGTTTTAGTGCTGAGGATCGCTATGGTGCTCGTTTCACGAGAAAAACTTTTGTACTCAGCACTCAAATGATTAACCTTCCAAAAACGGTGGTAATCCTGTATACTAGGAATCAGAACATCACCCTTCGATTACCCTCCAGGTTCTCTCCAAAGCAACATTAGACATTCTGTAAATTGTCATTTGGGGATCTATTTAAATCTCCTAGGCTTTATTAAATTAACGAGATCAGCAAACGTAAGTTCATATAATTTATGATCCATTCTTTGCCTCTATTATTCACTATTCCTATCCTAGACCTCACGATGAATAGAAAAGAGTACTTTTACCTCAAATACTCCTAGCAATAATATTTGTTGCTTTGTCCACTCTTCTGAGACATATATTAATAATTTTAAATAACTTTTAGATATACGAAGGGTACCGACGAATTTATTCCAAATTAAATAGTCCTGCCCCCGGTGAATACTCCTGCAGACATCAATGAAGCTCTTGATCTGTTTATCTTCCTGGATTGAATTGGATTCGCTGCTGGCGTTCGACCATACCAAACTTTTCGAATTTTATTTTGCTTTTCGTCTTCAGCATTTACTCTTAAGGACTTATTTTCGTCCCCATTGATACTTAGTTGTGGTACTCCGAAGAGTTCTGTCCTGGAACCTCTCCGTTTTAGTTCTTATATAAATTATATAAACGATTTTCCGCAAGTGTTCGAATAAGCAAAAAATTCACATGTATGCTGACGATGTACAGGTTTATTTGCATAGGTTTATTGGTTTTGATGATGACTGTGTTTATCGACTTAACGAGGGCTTAAACAGCATTTCCAACAAGTTCAGAGCCTTCCTTTTCCCATAATGAATGATCAAGTTACACACTATGTTAATTATGTTAAGAACTTTGACATAGAACTGAACA
>QYTT01077542.1:0-19317 GCA_006980735.1 Dasypogon diadema | reverse complement strand
GCAAAAAAATCATGTCTGTTGTATGGGAGCCCCCCTTAAATATTTGTTTTATTTTAATTTAATTATTTATTTTTAAAGTGAATATATAATTAAATATTCTGTGAAGATTTCAAGCGTCTACCTGTTTCCGTTATCAATATCGAGCAAAAACGAGCAAAAAAATCACGTTTGTTGTATGAGAGCCCCCTTAAATATTTATTTTATTCTATTTTTTAGTATTTGTTGTTATAGCGGCAACAGAAATACATCATCTGTGAAAATTTCAACTGTCTAACTATCACGGTTCATGAGATACAGCCTGGTGACAGACGGACGGACGGACGGACAGCGGAGCCTTAGTAATAGGGTCCCGTTTTTGACCCTTTGGGTAAGGAACCCTAATAAAAAGCGACTGGTATTCTTTTCCAGATATATCAGCTTGAAAAAGTAAGTTTTTTGTTTTTTAAAGTGATTATTTTAACAACTGTCCCACTTAATGTTCAATTATTATTATAATGACTAAACAAGACAGACATTAATATTAGGTTCGGTAATCGAAAACACCTTATAGTTTTACCAGTTTCTTATAATAGTGGTAAAACTATAAGGTGTTTTCGATTACTGAACCTAACATTAATCTTTGTTTTACCGTGCTCAAAAAATAGGATCTTTTGATTCTAAAAACAATTAAGACAGACATTGTTGTATTTTGAAATTATTTTATTATTCTCCTACTAATATTAAGCAAATACCGTATAAAATACGTGCCTGTGCGTGAAGAATTTTTCTTACGGGTGAAGAGCACGCAGGGAAGAGGGTGAACGCCTTAGATTGACATTTCCCCTTGGAAATTGTTTTTGCTTTTCTCTTAATGCACTAGAGGCCCCATAGGTACTACAGAAACTCCCTCCACCAATACAAGAAGATAAAGGCTTCACTTTCCCAGTTTCTCGCCATCCATTTAGTTAGCGTGGATATTGTTTTGGCAGTGTGCGTTTCTCTAAAATGGAAAAACATTCCACAAATTCCACATTTGACTATATCAACATTGAAGATCTGTTCAGGAACTATTACTACAAGATTTGTCGACGTGAAATCCGAGTTGATATTCCCTTCGTGCAGTCAAAATGCCATCACATAATCCATACACTTAATCAGGGAGATGAACCATTTTTCTAAACACTGCCTTTATCTGAAAAACACTTCAAAATACTTTGATTTCGAAAACCTCGATAAAAATGGTTAAAAAACAGCACATTGGACCTTTTATAAGTTCTTACTTATGTTCATTAGATTAAAAATCGTGCATTTGCTACATATTAATACGAAAATAATAAAATAATTTCAAAATACAAGAATGTCTGTCTTGTTTAGACATTAAGTGGGGCAGGTATTAATATAATCAATTTAAAAAAATAGTTACTTTTTAAGTTGATGTATCTGGAAAAGGGTAACCAATTTTGTATGGAAGATTTGTAAGTAACATAATATGTAATTCATTTATGTAAAAAAATAAATAAAATAATAGGAGAAATTTTCGAGGAAAATGCAATTTTTGCTCAAATTTATTTAAAAATACGAAAATTTTTCATAATTGAAAGGCAATGTTCGTTAAGTGGAAACAACGATATGAATGAAGTTGATACTCAAATAAAGCCCCATAAATTCCCTGTGAAATAAGATCAATTAGATTTCCGTAAGTTCAAATATTCCGAAATTATGACTTAATATGTACGTGTAGGTACCAATCCGGACACAATTTCTTTAACATGCCGTCTCAACGGGTATGGCAGATGGACTCCCCCCTACACTTCCATTCAATTTTTGTCTTAGAATGAGCCAAGGAATCACGACTTTAAAGGTTAGCATCTCAAACCGGGACACCCTATATATATGCCTATATATATGTATATATATATATATATTTTTTTTAAGATATTGTCTAAGCTCACACTGAGAGAAATACTTTAATACTTTATTAACAAGGTCAACTGTATGACGATTATACAATCTTGTTTTTATACAGAATATCATACGGCAGTATGATACAATTTATGCTAAGCAAAGTATTGCAGTGGATAGGAGGCAACCATTTACCCATAATTGACGAAGAGTACCTTTGAGACTTTGGTAATTATACTCTCTATATGATTATTACAACAAGTAAACTGAGAGTTTTTTTTTAAGATGTTGCCTAAGCTCAGGGAACAACCCTATGATGCACATAGGGCTTAGACGAAGGGAAATTAAGGAAGAGGGAGATTGGGAAATTATAACCTGACAAATGTTGCAAGTGAGTCACAATTTTTGACATGAAATTACTGTGCAACATCCCAGTGGCTTCGCAAGTATAATTCTCGTCAGTAGAATGGCCTCAACCGCTGGTACCCAGAAAAATCGCCGCGCTCTGTGTAGGATTTGATCCCACGCTAACAGAGGAGAAAATCTGCAGATGTGCGCCTCAGCCCGCTCGGCCAGGTCAACACCTAGGTTGACGGAACTATGGGAGGGAAGAATATCATCGTGGAGTACAATAGGCTGAAGAACGCAAGAATCTAGAGGGGTCCAACCATGGCCTTTGCGAAAGACCGATTACCAAGGTGTTAACAGCTGATAATGTTCAACAAATTTGGTGGCCTGACTATATATCACTTTTTGGAGTACTTTACTAAAATAGCAAATAAAACTGATAGGCCTACAGTCATTGTTACAATTGGGAGTTGTTTTTTGTTTTTTGGGAATAGGAATAATGAGGGATTTTTTCCAGATGATGGAAATTCAGATGTCGTCAAACAGTGGTTAAATATATGACATAGAAAGGGAGTAATAAATGGAGAAATAAGTTTGTTGAATCTAGGTGGAATACCATCAGCACCAGCTGCAGGTGATTTAACAGCCGCTATAGCTATAAGAACCTCAGCAACGTCGACCTATCTGTAGGTAAAGTCCCTGTCAAAGTTATCCAGGAATGGGGAAGAATATTGGGTAATTGAGGGGGATGCATTAGAGGTAAAATAATTATTTAGACTATTAGCATCAACATTGCACTGTGGTGCTTCTCTACCTGCAATACCAAATTGGCGTAAATTACTGCACAGTTTTTAGGTGACAATCCAGGATTGATTTTTCCGCAAAATAAACCTTTTTGGCAGAACGTAGTTTAAGAATTACCAGATTTGGTACCTTCTTGTATCGGCCCCTTGTAGTCGCATCACGTCTGGTTTTGAATTGATGCAGAAGAAAGTTTCTTTCCGCAATAAGAGTATGTATCTGGGATGTTATCCATGGCCACCGCTGCGATCATATCTTGCTTTTACGCAATGGGACATGTATGTTGAAAAGTTGCAATAGAAGGTTTTTGAAGAATTCACTTTGTCATCAGCTGACATGCAGTGCTTCATAATTTACACAATTGTGGTCTCGATAAACTAAATTTTCTGCTGTGAAAGGATAAAGTCTTAAGTTATAGGATAGATAAAGCTTGTCATGATCGAAATTGGTAAGTAGAGTTAACTGGTTGTGAAAGAATACACTAGTAACAGCCAGTTAAAATGGGTTGTTGATGTTAAAGTATTTTGGCAATTGAAATAACCTAGGTAATACTGATAAAGGAATTTTATAGTGAGTTAGCAGATATTTTTTGTTTATTTTACAAATTTTTCTTCAGTATGAATGAAACTGGTACAAATTTTAGGCGATTACTAACGAAATTTTACCATTCTAATATTACGAGTTTTGTTAAACATTAAAAAGGTCTTTTGTCAAGATGATCGTTTTTATTTATAAATTTCAAAAATGTTTAGTTGTGTGGAAAAATATTTTGTCAGCGTGAAAAACATTTCTGATTAAAAACTGACGAAGAAATTACGCTCGGTCACATATTGAAAAATTCTTTGTTTTTATCATAGTGAATGAAGGTGTGGTTTCTTGCTATACCTTTAGAAAACTAAAAATCAAGTCAGTTTCAGTCCCTGACAAGTTTTCTGTTGATGCACATCTTCCCTTGTGCCTAGTGAACATTTGAGTTTTTATTTATTAAGTGACTTATCTCAGTGTATAACGGTAATATAATAAAACAGTTAAAATCTAATCTGACATTAAATGGAGCCAACAAATTGGGAAAAGTTACTTGATGATATAAAGTTGGATTTTAAAAGTTTGAACAAGAAAGAAATAATTTAGGCATTCATCGGTAAGTACGAAATATTTTTACAAATACATACACGCTGTTAATACCAATAAATAAGAGTCTAAAAATTCTCAAAATACGCGATTACTTAAGTAAAAGATCTTACAAGCAAAAAGTAACTAAAAAACTAATTCAAAAAAGTGCAATGCAGAAACAAGAAAAGATACCCGACATTTATTTTACCATGAAATATAAAACAATTTTTTTAATATTTGCTGTTGCATTTAAATAATGACACAGCACTTTTGTGTGAGTATTTAAAAGCTAAAATTAATAATTTTGATGCTGGCAATGCATATTTTTATGAGCTTGTAACTTTACGTCATTGTAGTTAATTAGAGCTTCAAAGTGTTCAAACATTTAGAGATCCGAACAGTTCGAGCATTGTACAATTCGAATTTCAAAACCGAACCTTCGAAGTGTTCGAATGTTCGAATGGTTCAAATTATTAAAAGTTGAAATTAATTTAAGAGTTTTTTTATTATTAGTTTTTTTACAAAGTATACGATGTATTTTTGGGTGTTTCCCTCTTTACTCGTTGTCCTTATTCCGAAAGCGTGCTCAGCCTGCAAAGAATAGGAAACGGGACTTTGGAGTACGACTACTCAGTGGGTTTTTTAATTAAACAGCGGGACATACCAGCGATGTGGATCCCCACACACAAACGAGACTGCATCCTTAACGGAACAGGCGTGAACTCGCGTCAATTGAGATTAACCGACAAGGCATCAGGCGCCACCAGTTAATCTCAAATACAAAGGATCGCAATCGGACTACCCCGGACACACCACGGATGACCGATCGGGCCCGACACACAAATCTCTTATTCATAATTAAAATCTGTAAAATTTATAACTAAATAAGCACTCACGCAATTACCCATCTTAATCGTTGTTTTTCTCCTGAAAGATATACTTCGAATGAAAGGAAAGGACGATTTCGAGTCGTCGAGGTGTCGACGTACGTTTACATTTTGGTATCCTTAATTGTACCCTTGAATCCTTGCTTAAACAGCAAAACATATGCGCACATTTTTTTTACTTTTCCCTAACGGACGTAAATAATCAAATCTGCATATCTCTTTTGAACGAACGAATTTATGATGTTCATTTCTGGGCAGAATATTTTCTTTGAAGTTTTGCGCAACGGTCCCTTTTGCCGCGCCTGGCTGGTGCCTAAACCCTTATTCTATTCTCTTCAGAAATTGTTGTCTTTTCCCCAGATTCTTTCACGTATTTTCAACATATTCTTTCAAATTACTTACTTGTTTTGACAGAATCTTCAAATCCCTGTTCTAATTCGAGTAGTCCGAACAGTTAGAGTATTCGAACCTTGAATAAAATTAGGTTCTTTTATTATGTAAGTCTGATTGATTCTCATTTTTAGTTGTTAATGTGTACGCTAGATTCTTATTATTAGAACCTAGAACAATAACTTACATGCAAATACAGGTATTGTGTTTTATATTTCTATAACTGAAATTAAGTAATTTAAAGGCAGTTTTCAATTATTTTATTATTTATCGAATGAAAGATGGCGCTAGGTACAGATGTAATGATTTTCTTAAAAATGGGGAATCCCCAAGAAATTGACAGAATGGTAGTTGTTGTCTTTATCCACAATTAATGGAGTGCCTTACAGACCTTTTTAAAATGAATTCTAGAAAGAGTTGGATTCGGGAATTTTGTACCAAATAAAAAATTGTTGCGATTAATCAAATGCTCAAATTACTTAAAATGCTCGAACAGTTCGAACATTCGAATACTCCAAGAATTTAAAAAGTTCGAGCAGCTCGAACTGTTCGAACGTTCGATTTTGAAATCCGAACCAAATCTTATTCGAACGTTCGGATGTTCGAAGTATTCGAACTCTTTTTGAAGCCCTCTTGTTAATATCTATTTCTTAAATAATTAGTTGTTTATCGGAATGGTAAAACTGTAGAAACTTCACTTTGATATGTCTGTTAACATATAAGTATGTGTAGGAGTTTTTATCTATCATATTTAATTTCCGGATTGTGATATTGATACTGAAGCGCTAATAAATATTCAGCCAGCATATCTGCATACCCTTTTTAAATACTATCTTAAAGTACCATTGGATGTTCATATATTATTTCAAAAACGTTTGGCAGAAATCGCAGAAAGTGAGCACCTACGTTTCCACAAATACGCAATTCATAACTTTAACATTTAGGCCCAGTTTATTTAAAATATTGAAGCATTTAAATCTCAATACTAAATTTAAATACTCAAGTACTACCATATTGAAAATACCAATGTATTAAATTGATTTGGTATTTGGAATACTCCGATATTTAAGTCATTTGTATTTTTAATTCTGGATATCTCGGGAACTAGAAAAGGTATCAATACGTATGGGGACTCAAATGAAAGAAGAAGATGTCCTCTGAACGATACTGCAATAAAATGTAGTAGTTGGTCGGCGAGGGGGTGTTCAAAAACACAATTGAAAGATGAAAGGACTGATATCTCGGAAACTAGGCAATATATGTGGTCTCAAATGAAAAAAATGACCTCTAGACGATACTGCAATAAAATACAGTGGTTGCATGGGGAGGGGGTGTTCAAAAATTCATTTGAAAGATTAACTCGCTGATATCTCTAGAAATAGTCAAGATATTGGTATCTGGTTGGTCTCAAACGAAAGTGAGACGGGGTAATACAATAAAATGTAGTAGTTGAAGGGCGAGGAGTTTTCAAAAATTCACTTGAAAGATGAAAGGGCTGATTTCTCGGGAGCTAGACAAGATATTGGTATGTGTTTGGTCTCAAATGAAAGGTGGAGACGACCTCTACACGATAGTACAATAAAATGTAGTATTTGAATGGAGAGGGGATGCTCGAAGTTTTGCTTTCACCTTTCAATGGTGTCGTGTAGGCGTCATCTCCTTTTTTCATTTGAGACCATACACAGGCCGATATGTAGTCCAGTTCCTGAGATACCAGCCCTTTCATCTTTCAACTGTATTTTTGAACATCCCCTCGCCATTCAACTACTACATTTTATTGTACTACCGTCTAAAGTGTGCATCTATATCTACCGTCTAAGGTGTGCATACATAAGCCGATATATTCACTAGTACCCGAGATATCAGCCCTTTCATTTTTTCAATTGAAGTTTTGAACACCTCCTCGCCTTGCAAGCACTGCATTTTATTGTAATATCGTGTTGAGGTCATCTTCTCCTTTCATTTAAGACCCCATACGTACAAATATATTGTCTAGTTCTCGAGATATCCAGAATTAAAAATACAAATTACTCAAATTACTTAAATATCGGAGTATGTATTCTGGATTCCTTTCATTGTAAAACGAATCTGGATTCTGAGATAGTAAGAATATCACAGTCCATAGTCCGGTACAAAACTATTAAGCATTTCATAATTGATTTAAGACTAAAAGGAATAAAATAAAATATCTAAAAAAGCTTTCTTTTATTAAATTTTATATGAAACATAAAAATTATCCATTTCAAAATGGATCAGATAAGAATTATTTTCTACTTTTTAGTGCATTCAGAAACAAAAGCGCCTCTTTTAAAAAACTTTCTTTTTGATACTTTATTTAAATCGAAATTTCGTACCCAGCCCTTCCAAATAACCTTATTTGCTTCAAATCGGGAATTTAGTATTTTTTGTGATTCGTGATTTCAGGCTTCGGGAAAACGTGGCTATTCCACATTTTACGGGAGTGCATTTCGGGATTTTAGAATAATAATTTCTCTTAGGATTTTTCTGGTTTGATATTTTAAGATACAAGCTTTTGTAGTTCGAGATTTTGTGGTTTGCGCAAAACCGGGATCATTGTTTGGGTCAACATTTCGGGATATTGGGACCAGGGCACTCATACGTTTCCTGAATGCATCGTTTTGTAAAGTAACTTAGTAACGAGTTTCTCTGTCCATTAAGCAATCATTCGTTATCGAACTGGGTTGAAAATCCCGACTCGGGAAATCCCGAACATGAAATCCCGCATCATAAAAATCCAGATTTGTAAAATCCCCAACCATAAATGGTTAGATTTTGGCTCGTCTGCTACTAGGCTCGTTAGGAGCTTTTTATCTAATCGATGGCAGCGAGTTAGGGTTGGAAGCTTCACCTCTGCTAAACTAAGGTTGTCGGCAGGCGTGCCTCAAGGATCTATATTGGGACCACTTCTGTTCTGTTTATTCATTAATGATTTACCAACCGTGGTTTCTAACTGCTCAGTCCATATGTATGCTGATGAAGTGCAAATCTATCTCAGTCGTCCTATTGGCCTGGTAGAGGATTGTGTGAGCAGAATAAATGATGATCTAAATGGTATTTATAAGTGGTCTAGAGATAACAGCCTGTCTCTGAATCCTATAAAGTGTCATGCTCTCCCATTCTACAGACATGAACTCGACATCTCGAGTTTTCTCATGTTTTCTTTTCTTTTTGTATCATTATATTTACTTTTTTTGGTTTTCTATTTTCTGCCTATTTCTTTTCTTTTGTTGTTGTTATTTTCTAAATATTGTTTCTTTTCTTTCACTGGTGCCATTCGCCTTAGTTAAGTATATAATGTTTTGTTTAATGTACTAGTATTAAGACTTCTGTCTTGTAGTACTGCTTATACACAATAAATTGAATTGAATTGAATTGAATTGAAATCCCTGAATAACAAAATCGCATTGATATATTTAGACTAAGCAAATTACTCAACCTGTATTAAGTTAAATGCTTCCTATTTTCTGATAACCATTTCTCATTGCATTGTAAGGTACCGAAAAACCAAAAATGATGAAACTACATACTTTCTCGTTTCCGTGCAGGATAATTGGCTCCACATTAAATAACACATTTATCAGTTCATTTATTAGAGGTCAGTGCAAAATCCTGACTTAGGAAATCCCGCACAACTTCGTGAACGTAAAAACAGCAAAAATTTGGCGCCGTATTATTATATATTTTGTTTCAATAGCTTTTCAGTGCTGTCGATTTTGCACTAAGTGACGTAAACTTAAGTGCTTAAATGAACACTAACATGTAAAATAAACGCTGATTTTATTACATTAAAAATTCCACAAAAAATGTACGTCTCTTTTGCTCGTTTCCAATTGGAATTATACCAAAACCATGTATATTCTTTCTCTGACAAAGATTCAAGCTCAATTTATCCAGAGTGACGTCACGAAACATTGGTCAAATTCGATTTATCAATGAGAATTATTTTTGAGTTGAATGTCGGAGTCGTCCAGATAGAACCCAATATCTATTGTCTACATTGTTTACATAGATTACATTGTCTATGTGAAATATTTCGACGTAGACTACGTCATTATTTACGCGTCGAAAATGGCGTAATTTACATTGTGTAGACAATTTGCCTATCACTGCGAGCACCCAAAAGTAACTAAATTGTATATCACTAAATCTGAGTTTGAAAATGGGGCGGATCCTCCCACTCCTGCAATGGGCTGCCATATTGAATTTTTGGATTATTGGGCATAATTCAAATAGGGAACAACGTATAGCGCTCAAATTTAGTAAGGAATAGTTTCATGAAACGCTTAACCAATAAAATGAAAACAGCTCATATTCCCTCACTCCTGGGTTCGGCCGCCATATTGGATTTTTGAATTATTGGACATAATTCGAAGTGGAAGCAAATTATCACTTTGGAATTTTGTATAGATGTGCTTTATGAGACTCTAATCTGGAAAAACGAAGATAGGTCACGTCCCCCTACTCCTTGATTTAGTCGCCATATTGAATTATTGGATTATTGGACATAATTCGAAAGGGAAACATCCCATCACCTTAAAAGCTTGTTACATCATATAGGGTATTATTAAGTAATCAGCCTAAGGCTGATTATATATTTTACGTTTATCTATATGATCTTGGTTTTTCTCTTAATGCAGGGAACAATGCAATGATGCACAGCTCAGGCGGAAGGAAATTGTGAAGAGGAGATTGGGAAATGCCATTTTTGGTACGAAATTTCTACTGTGCACCACCCTAGTGGCTACTCAAGTAAAATTCTCTCTCAACTACTGGTACCCAGATAAATCGGCACGCCCTGTGCAGGATTCGAACCCACGCCCACAGAGGACAAAATCTGCAGATGTGCGCCTCAGCCGGCTCAATCATCGGTGTAAGAAACTGGGCTAAAAACTAAACTTGAAGGGAAGGGTGAAGAGGGCCTATATGGTTTTTTAATCCTGCGAAAGAGTAGTAGGTAAGAATTTGGGTCTCAAGTTGCGAATGTTAGCCTGGTTACATAACAGTGCCATCCGACCCACCATTGCCCATGGAGTTGCTGTGTGGAAGAAGGAAATAAAATAGAACGCAATTCTAAGATTCTAAGTACAACGCTTGTGCTTGCTCCCACATCGGGAGCGTGCTGCTTAATGGGCACATGGGCGTTGGAGGCTATCGTTACTCGTAGAAATCTAGGTCAAATAGGTGGTCGAGTCTGCAGCTCTAAGACTGCGAGCAAATGTTTTCAGAACGCGCATTCTCCGGGGCTGGAAACTGTAACACGTCAGGCAGCTATCAAACCTCCTATGAAACAATTCGTTACCTCGAAAGTGGGTAGGCATTGAAAATACCTTCTCGACGATCTGTCCCAAGACAACAATATACTTTTTTCTGGGTGCAAGGTTGCAGTGACAACGAGAAGGCGGACGAGCTGGCACAGAGGGGAGCAGCTTCCGATTGTCTGCCCTCTCCAACTGGGATCAACATCCTCAATTGCGGGACGTGATACAGATTGCGAGGTGGATGAGCGTGTTGTGGGGGCAACCAAATGCCAGCTCCATCTCAGAGCTGCTACACAATTCAATAAGCAACCTTTATGACAGAGATGCTTATAGTATCATTGCCCGTCACTCTTAGCATGGAGACACGGATATCTGTACCTTCTAGGTTTCGTTCCCTTCTTTTTAAATTGAGTGAGTAATGAGCCCAATAATGATTTGCGTTCAATGGGTTATTTTTCCAGGGGTCCAAACACCGATCAAAAGAAATGAATTCAAAATTAAAAAAGCTGTAAATGTGTGAGAATCGTATTTTCAAAAACTATTTCTAATACATGATATAAATCCATACTTACTTGGATGCAGAACTTTTTGTGCTTTACTATGACTGGCGCAGAATGAGGAATACAGTTTGAAGTGATTCACATAATATAAGAATGCAGATCCAATCGAGAATAATACGTTCTAAAAATGATATGGAATTGAACAGATTAAATTGTTTTTAAATAACAATATGGTTTATTAACAACGTATAGCAAAAAGCTTTCTAAATAACACTTGAAACAGACTACGGAGCTTAAGTAGGTATATGACATCAAAAATGAAAAAAACTGCATATAAACTATGTCATTTTTACGTCATAAGCATGTTTAGGATTCGCAGTCTGTCTCAGGCATAGTCGTGATGGTCAATCCTTTACGAATTATTGCTTAGGCTTAGTTTAAAATTTGTATAAATGTTTGTACGCTGCTTCAAGAAATCAGGAAAAGACTAACAGAACACTTTCACATCTTTTTATTCTGCAGTTCTTTTCGCTTGTTTGTTGAAGAGCAGTTAGATGTATTGAAAACCTTTTGCCATCGTTTTATTTTATGCAATTTAAAACAAACCCAGGGAAAAAATCACATGAATTTATCAGAAATAAACGGTGAAACAGGAAAATAATTTTCTTACCTTGAACTGGCTGGGATGCTCAAATTTGTGGAAATCCGGTTCCAATTCAAGTGCTTCCTCCAGATTTTGAAGAAATTGTCTTTGGAATGTGACGATTTCTTGAATATTGCCAAAGAGTGCTGTGATCTCAGCATTTGAAAGGAACGTTTCCCGCTTCAATGGCTCTAAATAGTACTCTAACAAGTTGTTCAAATGCTATAAATAAAAAAGAAAAGAATAAAATAAATAAAATTGTACAAGTAAATTGATCTAAGTATTCCTACTTCAAATTTTTATTTAATTTGATTTAGATATTTTGCAATTACAGTGACTTATTGATTTGCGATCATTCGCGCTTACAGCGAAAAGAATTTCATTAAAAAATTAAAAGAATGTATATTAATTTTCTACAGGTTTTGTCAAATATATTTCTCGTATACGGCCCTAGCATACTTAAATCAAAAGTTATTAATTATGATGTATATAATATGTCTGTTATTTGTTTATTAAGTTTTTATGTCCAAGAAGTGACCATATGCTAATGCTTATTATTACTTATACTAACTGTTAATAAGTAGCAGGTATAATATGTTGTATAATTTAGAAACGTAACATTGATATGGAAACAAGAGAGCAAAACCACACTGCTCATCTACGGCCGCCGATCTCTTCTTTTTGTTGGGAAAGAATTCGTGACAAATTTAAGAAAGTATTTTAATATATAGAGTAAACTTACATAAAAGTATTAAATCTAAAGCTTACAACAAATATTTGGCCTAATTTCTTACTTAGATAAATGCTCAAAAAGGTTTTCATTATTTCTTGCTCTATATGTGAAATTTTATGAAGCAATTTTCCGAGACAGCGACAAATTAATTGAGAATTGAGACTGAACTTTTAAAAGATGTAAGAGTATCATAAATGAGCGAGCAATCTAGGCTTTAGATTAGCGAGAAGGGAGCCCTGCGGGTTAACAAGACCGAATACATAAGGCAGTTGTAGAAAGGAAGTACCCAGCAGCGAAAATGGTAATCAACTCCGGAGGGAACTACCTTCATCATGAATGAAAAAATTATTAAATGATTACAATCAATTCAAAGTTTTCGTACAAATAACTAGTTCTGTAATTCATTACCTTTTAAAAAAGGTAATGCACCATGTAATAATATAATATATCTCTCTCAGAAGAGATTTAGCATGAATTTTGCTGTGAAAATTTGAGTTTTCTCGTCGTACTATGTCATTTTCATTCGAGTTCTTGTGCAGTGAGGGTGGCTAGTGGAAAAGTTAAGTAAAACACTATCCTCTGTGACAATGCTGTAATGCCTTTTTCTATTGACATAAATGCAACCTAGAAGTGCTTGTTACTTCATAGTACTTGTAGAATTGGTTCAGTAATTGTTAATGAGATAAGTTGTATTGAATAATTAAAGCAATGATTACTCAATTATTATTGAATAATTAAAGCAATGATTAATAGCTAATTAATAACTACTTCCAATCAATCAATAACTGAACCAGATCTGGGTAATGGAAAATAGAGGCAATTAACAACCACCTATGACATCTCCATGCAAAAGTAATGCATTCTTTACACAGGTGGTAATCTAAGTCAAAAGTAGTTCTGCTTACTAAGAATTTCAAAGGCTGCTGTTAAGGAATAAGGCTTCGAGGAATTGGATCAATCATCTTACAGTCCAGACATGGTCCCAAGTCTTCAGGCTACTATTTTAATGGTACTAAAGCACTTATTAAAAGTTGTGAAAAATGTGTTTAAATAAAGGGAGAATATATTGAAAAATAATAACTGTCTTTTTCCTCTCTCACCTCTCCTTCTACCTTAGGCCACGAATACTTGGACCGCACTACGTATGTTGGGTTAGTATGGTGGCCTAGAACGAACAAAAGGTACCGTAATTAATCTACAAAAGGTTGACCTATCTAGGAATTACGGGTGCTATGCGTACCTTACCTACTCTACCATAACCTTGGAAAATCTGTTCAACTTCCGCCCCTTACAACTTCATGCTAAAACGGGACAGTGCTCAATACATGCAAGCTTTAACTTCTGATTTCTTACAACCAATTTAAGGTGGTCCTACATTTGAGAGGGTACCATTCAGATGATACACGCACGGATCCAAGATGGGATGTAAAGCGAGAGTAGGATTCTTCGGACGAAACTAGCGTGCCGTTGAAGCATTGAGTTTTGCCCCAATCATTCTCTAAGCTGAGATACGTATGTATACAATAGAGCTCTGTACCTTGCGCAATTATTGGCGACAAAGGTATGTGAGAAGTTAAGACTCTACCCTCCTATACATGTGAATAAAAACTTATGTAAAACTGTATGAACTTCCTAACACAATTAGCTAGAAGCAACAAAAATACTTTGATGTTGGTGCTAGCAAATGACGTCGAGAGTAACGAGAGTGCGGGCTGATCCAAAAGTCACATCAGGGCTATTTGCCAATCATGGGAAAAGAGGTACCTTTGTAATACTAATTTCAGATAAATAATTTTCACATTAGCGACTCTAGAAAGGGCCTTACAATATTGTATCTTATAGAGAATAAGCTCCAAAGATTTTAACAGGCCTCTATTCGGCCATTCCCCTTGAAGTTGAGGATGGCCTGTGAGGATTCTGTTTGGAGGATGACGAGACAGCGGCATACATTCTCTGACACTACGAAGAACTATTCCGCCAACGAAAGCAATATCTTGATGTGTTAAATTCACCAAATGATGTTTCTAGTGTAGCTAAAAAGAATCATATTAGAACATTGTCTGCTATTAGTAAAATTCTAACAAAGCTTAATTTATTGGGGAATTTAATGCTCTCTTATTACCGTGAACCAGAGAAGACCAAAAACAAAATATTGGATACAAAAGGAATTCTTCGTGAATGTTAAATTTTTTCCGAGTTGGAGAAAACAGCAACGTCGTGGCTTTAATTGTTGCCAGGATTGTAGAGTGCACTCCGAAACACCGTCCAAGTACGGTAAATACTAGGTGTCTACTTCCTTTTGTGTTTTGTTTAAGGACCAGTTGGACTATTATTTCTTTCTTGAAGCTAAAGGGTTTCGTATGTACACATGCTAAGCTTTGCATAATAAGAATTCGAAAGCATTTTTTCTTGGATTTGACTTTAATAGCCTCAATTTTGTTATTTTACATTAGCCTGTGTTGCCGAGAAAAATGCCTCTTACTCTGAATAATTTTAGGCTAATTATCTTGTATTATTAAAGATAGGGTAGGCATAATTAGAATTTTTCTGTTCGAAAAAATTTATAGAGAAACATGCATTATGGAAAATTTATAGAAGTAAGAAATTTGCACTGAGATAAAAATAAAACAAATCACAACATGTGATTAACAATAAAGGTTTGGATACAAGATGGAAGCACATAGTCCTCGAAAGCTTCTAAACATTTTGAAGTTAATTTTACACATTTGCAATGTACACATAAATAGAAAATTTTCTTCCTCAAAAGTGCATGCTTCATTTTTTCAGCGTCGTTAATTTTGGATTTTATTTTGTTATTTCCTAATAAATTTTTTTCAATTTACTTTCTGGTAAAACCAGTAAAAACTAACATTGAATAAGGGAAGAAGCTATAATTGGTTTAGACCAATTATGTTATACCCTAGATGTATTTCGCGACTGACCTTCAAATCTGCAGACAGTCCTACCATCCGCAATCTGTCGATGTACTCTTTAGATTTAATTTGCCGTTTCTAGAATATTCCGTTGACCTGTAGAAAACCCTGTCCGCCATATTGGACTTGCCATTTTGAATCTCTAAAAATTTGACTCCAGATTCGAAATCAGCACAAGCCCATGTGGACTTATTTTCATGATGATCGAGAAACTCTTGCAAAAGTTAAGATTTACGACCGTCATATTTGTTGCATAGAAGTTCGCACTTCGTTTTATACACCTGTGTGAATATTCCCATAAGTAACCCGCAGTCCTCAAGATGCTCGAAGAGCTTTCCCATTCACATAAAATAAATCTGCCTAATAGACTCTTTCCAGCAAATTTCACTCTGATGGAGTAAGGCACTCGGACTTCGAACAGCTTGAGGAATTACGTCGAGGACTGAGGAGCCAGGACAAGGAAGCAATTTAGGTGCCGTGTGCACCATTCGGCTGAAATTCCTGGATTCACCTCGGGTCTTCGACCGAGGTAGTACGCCATCTTGGGTCATTGACCAAGATTCAAAACCGCTCCCCTCCTCATCCACTTCACCATGGGTCCACGACCAAGGCTGAAATTCCTGGATTCACCTCGGGTCTTCGACCGAGGTAGTACGCCATCTTGGGTCATTGACCAAGATTCAAAACCGCTCCCCTCCTCATCCACTTCACCATGGGTCCACGACCAAGGCTGAAATTCCTGGATTCACCTCGGGTCTTCGACCGAGGTAGTACGCCATCTTGGGTCATTGACCAAGATTCAAAACCGCTCCCCTCCTCATCCACTTCACCATGGGTCCACGACCAAGGCTGAAATTCCTGGATTCACCTCGGGTCTTCGACCGAGGTAGTACGCCATCTTGGGTCATTGACCAAGATTCAAAACCGCTCCCCTCCTCATCCACTTCACCATGGGTCCACGACCAAGGCTGAAATTCCTGGATTCACCTCGGGTCTTCGACCGAGGTAGTACGCCATCTTGGGTCATTGACCAAGATTCAAAACCGCTCCCCTCCTCATCCACTTCACCATGGGTCCACGACCAAGGCTGAAATTCCTGGATTCACCTCGGGTCTTCGACCGAGGTAGTACGCCATCTTGGGTCATTGACCAAGATTCAAAACCGCTCCCCTCCTCATCCACTTCACCATGGGTCCACGACCAAGGCTGAAATTCCTGGATTCACCTCGGGTCTTCGACCGAGGTAGTACGCCATCTTGGGTCATTGACCAAGATTCAAAACCGCTCCCCTCCTCATCCACTTCACCATGGGTCCACGACCAAGGCTGAAATTCCTGGATTCACCTCGGGTCTTCGACCGAGGTAGTACGCCATCTTGGGTCATTGACCAAGATTCAAAACCGCTCCCCTCCTCATCCACTTCACCATGGGTCCACGACCAAGGCTGAAATTCCTGGATTCACCTCGGGTCTTCGACCGAGGTAGTACGCCATCTTGGGTCATTGACCAAGATTCAAAACCGCTCCCCTCCTCATCGACTTCACTTTGGGTCCACGACCAAGGCTGAAATTCCTGGATTTACCTCGGGTCTTCGACCGAGGCCGTATATTCTCCATCAGGTCTTCTCAGGTCCTCAACTGAGATTAATTATTTTTCCTGGGTCTTCGACGGGGACATTACTCTACAACTCCTTGCACGAGTCTACGATTGAGATACTCCTCTTATTTCCTCGCTCGGATCTACGACCGAGACATTCCTTTTACCTCAAGTTTTACCGCTGAGGCTCATCGGGACATCAGGAATATCTGGTGAGTACGTTTATTGTTTAGCATATTATTTTTACGACTTGAGAACCTCGTCGGTTAAAAATTAAAAACGCTCCTCCTCGAAGAATGGTATTTTTGTTTCACAAAACTTTGAAAACAAAATACTAAAGTCAGAATTAGTAAGCGGTAGTGATAGACAGAAATTTGACATATTCGAATGTCAAAAATGGCGGAATTTAAATTATCGATGAACGACACTATAAATTTTATTGACTTTTTCGAGAAAAAAGTCTTTATAAATATGAGGAGCAAAATGTTCAAACAATTAGATTTAAAGACAGAAGCAGTGGCAGATATTGCCAGAAATTTCAATTCAATGAACTTGTTTCTTTGTCAAAGGCATTTTTGACATAAAATCTCTTGCCAGAATTTGTTCACGCAAAAAGATTTGACACTTAAAGGGAAAGTGACATTTATCTGGCTTACCAGAAAATCTGCAGACGCGGAGTTAAAGCAACTCAAGTGTCCTTTTACAATTTATTATACTTTATTTTTTATAATAAATCATATCCTATTCTTTGAAATTATTGTTTTTTTCCTAAACACTTTCAATCAATACAAAAATAAAGGTTCTTAAAGCCATATCACAATATTCACCAATTATGACCGCTTCACTTATAGCGTGGAACCACTGTCGAAATCAAAGTTGATTTTACTTGTGAAGATTAACAAATACGACATAATTAAAGACCGCTGTCAACTTTTTATTTATCATTATTTAACATCAGTTTTGTCAACATTTGTGTTTTAATCCCAATGAGAATAAATCCTCTAATCCACTAAAACCTTCAGTAATTGTACATTATTTTTCGGTAGAAAAATTTAATAAATAAAAATCACGGAGTTAATTATTCCGAATAGCGATAACCTTTTTTCTAATAATTGCCTAATAATTGCCTAATGTTCGCAAAATTGGATGATGTAATTAGTCAAGTAAATAATGTGTGAGAGTTATCAAAGAGCAATTTTTTACAATTAACCTTTTCGAGGTTTGTCAGAGTACAGCTACAATTTGTGCTACACTTTGTACTACAATTGCAGCAGGAAAATTTGCTTTCAAAAATCTAAAATAAAAAATACTAAGGTTTAATGAGTGAACTAAAAAAGTTCCATGAATTGTTATGTTGATAAACTATAAAATAATTACAGAAATTTGGTAAAAAAATGGTAAATTTCGATATTTTATCCAGATTCAAAAATAAACTACTAACTAACGACTTGTGAAGCATTACCTTTGCACATAAAACTTTTTGATTTAATGAGCAACTTATTCGACTTCGACCGAAAGTTTTAGTTCTTCCTCTACCATACACATACCTGTAAGTGCACTCAAAGAGAAATTTTAGGGCTGCATACTGAACTTTACAACTTCCTCTTGATACATTTGAGTAATAAATTATTAGAGAAAGTGAAAACTAGTGCTTAGAATTCTAAATTTAATTGCAGTATGGTTTTAGTTCTGACCTTTATGAGCATGTGCCGTTTATCTGATCTAAGTTATTCTAATTACGTAAAAATTCCTAAAGACTAATTTTTTGGAGGAAATGTATTTAAAGGTACCTTCTGACAATTTATATACAATATATAAGTTTGTAACGCATAAAAATATTCATGATACATATATTGCCAATAACGGGAGAAAGGAAAGAAACCGTCTGTTATCTCGAGAACGCTTTAAGCAAAGAACTTGAAATTTGGTAATCAGGTATCCTATTAACATACCTTAAGCGGGAAGATCGAACATGAAATCACTAGCAATATAAAAAATACATTTTTTTTCTTCTAAAAAGGGAACGATTCGAAGTAGATAGATAAAACTCGGCACACAAGTACTTCAGTAGAACTAAAATATTCTGACAGAAAATGAACCAAATCGGGCAACCCTTCAGAAGGCTACTATATAAAAGTTTTATTTATTAAGTAAAAATTTTTCTTTCAAGTCGAAAGTGTATTTCTCAAAAGTTTTTGCGATTATCGTGAAAA
>QYTT01077541.1:0-13751 GCA_006980735.1 Dasypogon diadema | reverse complement strand
AGAAAAAAACAAATTTTAGACTCAGGTAAATATTTGTCGTATTGAACTTCGACTTGAAAGCCCCGGATTTCCATATCGAGAGGTGATGACATACCAACGCACAAATTCACCTCCAAATCCACCCACGTACTAGTAGCGCTGCAAAGCCCCGACGAAAGAAGTTCATTACTTGTCGCTAATGCAATTTTATTGCTCATGCAATTTCCATTTTCCATCTAGAGAACCTGATGCACTCCTTTGGCTCATTTCCAGTTTTCTGCTGTGAATATTTCGCCGGATAAAGAAGATAAGACGCGTGTAATGACGATAATTACCACATTTGGTACACAAGCTCACTTCTTCGATAAAGTTCGTGTTCGCAGCGCATGCAGACACAGGCATATATGTACTTCTGCAGGGACAGATATGCTGACTGCAAAATTTACTGCTGCAGAGCTATACATTTCGTTCGATTTCGTTTTTTCCCTATCGTCTTCGCTGCCAGTCAGGATGTTCAGATGCTTACATCAGGAGACTTGACACCTATAGTATCAATGAGTGCAGTTGATGGGGAATTGGAGATGCTCAAGCCGTTCAGATGCTTATCTCATTATGCTCGAACTATAATTACACACTCGACAGGAAGGATATGCATTCGCTAATTTGCCAGTAAAACTACTTCAGCCGATAATAAGCTCAACAAGTGTGCTAATTGGGTTTAATCACAGCACACTCAAGGATATTCTTAGTTCTCGCCAAGATTATGTAGAGCGATGGATACTCCACTCATGGGGGTACGGCTACGGCGTAGTGGTGGTGTCTACTGCGGAAATATTGCTCCGAATATTAAGTTTATGATTTTTATGGTAATATCGTTCAATTTAATACCAGCGTTCTTGTTTGCATAATTTGATGGCGCATTAAGAAAGTTGAAGGGTTTTTGTATGAGATTCATCGAGTGTAATTGTGGCTGTGATTAATACCACGTCATAGATTCAAAGTTGCATACTTAAAAGGGTCCGAACTGCGTTTGAGAGAAATATCATTAATGGCTTAAAGCAAAAACTCTATTCTTAAAACGAGATGTAAACTATAAACTTTCTCAAAAATCTATAGAGGAAGCTATAGAAGCAACGCACAGAACATTTTATACAAGAAAGTATCCAATTTTAGATTTGTTGGACTAGGGATGTTCACGTTTGGCTAATTCGTTTCAATCTTCGAAGCTTCGGTAGTTGCGCGATTTAAATAACATCAATTATGAAATAGCTACGTGTCGTATTTAACAACTACACTTGTATGATCTCAAATGAAAGGAGGTGATGACCTCTACACGATACCGTAATAAAATGTAGGTACCTTAAAGGGTAATTAAAAGTTTTAACTGGGCTTTTGAACACCCCCTCGCCATGCAACTGCTCTCCCTGTCGCTGAAGTGACGGACCTTACTACCACATCCGTTCTAGAGAAAATGATCTTCACCATGCTCCTTCAAGCAAAACCAGTGGATGGGTCGCTAAGAGAATCCCTACCTGCTCTCCGTTCACCCTCCATTTCCCTCCAACTGTTCTATGGGCCTGATCCGCACAATCCAAATCTGGAGCAGAATCAGGCCAGCAATCCACGTCAAGTAGACTGAACTAAAGTACAAATAATTTGCGGATGCTCCGATCATCAGAAATCCCGAATTAGTGAAGTCTGTGTTTGGAGGTGTTCCGGATACGACAGCACCGTCAGCCCGGATCGCAGTCTTCAGGAATGACACGATCTGGTTGCCTTGGCACGGGGGCAGTTTCGAAGATTTAATACCAGTGACCGTCGGCCGTCACATACACCGGTTCGCCTAGATGGCATACTCACCTCAAGGTTGATTTTGGAGTGATTGCGAGGATAACTAGTGAAGTAATCTACATTTATTCACCCAATTACAAAGATACCTTGTCTGGATACCTTTCCTACCCAGTACTGCGTAAGCTCATGGACTGCATAAGGACATGGACGGCGACATGTGAAAACTGCAGATTCTGAGAGAAGAGCGAGACCTTCATTGGATCAGCAAAGGTGGAGTGAGCACTTTTAAGGCATGCGCGATCCTGCAAGGTAGTCTCAGGGGAGTCTATCCCTAAAATCAAAAATTTCCGTATTTCTGGGTCTTTTTTCGATTTGATTTGGTTTCTTTGGGAAGTTTTTAGGTTTTTGTATATTAGTTTGAAAATCTGGCCTATATTTAAGGAATTCTGACTACCTTTTTATTAAATCCAAAACAAAGGATCCAAACGTCCACCTTTTTTTAAAATGTGTTGATACCTTCCTTCTTAAATACTCAATTTCCATTAAATTGGACAGTATTATATCTAATCATCATGATATCAATATTAGTATGCTATCCTGTTTTAATCTCCATTCTTTTTTATAAAAAAAAAATTGCATATTATGGAATTGTAGTACATTTTAACGATTTTTACAATTTTTTGGCGCATTTTACTTACTCCTGAAATTTCTTATAATCCTTGTCATTCTCCTCATCAAATTGTTGGTCTTAAACATCTCCAACTCAACAGTGTGATTTGCCTCCTTCGGCATATCCAGTCGCAGATGGTTGTCATAGAAAGTATTCCCGGTCCAACTAGAGAACCCTGTGCTGCCTCGGCAGTGATGGTTTCTTCGCGCTGACCCTCTGTGGTGTCTTACAACAGATAGTCCCGAATTATACGGACCTGGTACTCGAGAATTTTCACAGATATCTACTGTCATAACAGAAGAAAAATTCTGAAGAAATTAAAATTCCCAAGGGCCAAAACACTGGCTTTTACAAAAAATAAGAAAAAATTGTCAGTGGGGAAGAGAATTTTGTATATCCTTCTATCTTCCACACAAAAAAATTAAAAAGTTGGGATTTTTTAAATCGATATTTCGTACCATGTCCATGTTTGCCGACATTGCGTTTTCTAACACCTACAAAAGAAAATGATTTAAATGCCCCATGATGTAGGTAATTTGGTAATTATAAAAATATATTTGAAAAAAATGGCTTACACTTATTCAGCAGCAGAAAAATTACACTTTACTTTCCATTATATAATTTAAGAGCAATGGATAAGCCTTTATGGCTCTAGTAACCCGGCACTTTTCCACTCCCTTTCATAAGTGTAAAGGTGAATGCAAAATTCCTGCCTGCACATAGTTTTCCTTTGCTTTAACCGATTGTCTTCAAACGCGACTAATTCTTATCTGGAAATATACTGTCAACGGAAAAGTACTACGACACAATAATCTAATTGACTTAATTATATAAAGCCATGCTTTGCAAGTTTTGAGAATAAATCAGAATGGTACAAGACACGAGTTGCTTTTACATCCCAGTCATTCATTTCGATTTTTACCACCCAAGAACTGGAGCAGGAATAGACCTGACAACGCCCATATACTCTAATTTAGCAATAGTCGCCATACAATGCAGAACGCTGGCAAAATAACTCCAATTAAATAAAGTGCCTTGCGCTTAATTAAAGAAAATCACTGCTGCAACCCAACGTATAGGTTAGATTGCTTTATGAGCTCAAACTGGGAAGTATAGCGCAATTCCACATTTCCTGGTCACTTGCATGGAGTTTTTGCAGGGGCACCTGGCAACTACCTGGTGAGCTCACAGGCTGCCTGGCATAAGTCAAAAATTATTAAATTAGCAATCAACGCAGGGATTCCAATCCAAATTCTGTCTATTTCTTATACTATATCCTCCCAAATGTTTTTGTAGCACTTCTTACCTAATCTGAAGGAGGAATTAATCGCGCGAGAACAAAACCGGTACCAAGTGATCCAGTCCACGATCACTCTCAGCAGTCGACAGCTATGCCAGCGAATTTCCGAAGAAAAAGTGAAAGTTGATCTCCGTAGTAAGTCGGCCAAAAATAAATAAACTCAAGTGTACCAAGTGCCCACCGTCACTTCGGGGAGGCAAACGATCAATTGCTCCAGATCTGTCATGCGGAGGACCAGAAATTTATTCGCCGAACAACCCGAATTACGGGCGGCGCTCTGCAGCTTGTATCTTGTATCTTGTAGCTTGCTTCTTACATCGCTGAAATGTCGTAGGTGGTAATCGGGCCCAAATTGATTTCATTTCTCAACGTGAATGGGCACTCGAAGCCAGTACAATGGGAAGCCTGTTTTTTGTTCTGGGTTTCCGTCATGTGAGGTAGAGGTGCATGTAAATAACGAACGGGCTACGTTCAGAGGTATCACAAAAAATATACAAGTTTGGCAAATATCTGGGCAACTAAGTCTGTTTGTCTGAAAGCACTGCTGCTGGTGGGTCCCGTGGACTTAATGGCCGATTTACGTAATACAAAACCACATACACCCCGCCAATTGACGAGATAATTTGATGTCGGATTGAATTATGCCACCAAACAATTTATTAATGAAGATTAGTGGGTTCAAAGAATTCCAGACTACCTTCTGGAAAATCAGTTGAATTTGAGGTGGGTAGATTCCACTACCACATGATTAGCAGTTCTTGAAAACAGGTGCGCGCAGGTATAAAATGATGAAATAGAAGTTGACCAAACAAGCAGTTAGGCGCCTAGAAAACTTTTTAATTACCTGTAACACTTTATGCAGGTAAATTTTTTGCTTGGTAATAATTTCATGGCAAAAACAATCTACGAATTCTAGAACATTAGCATTTACCTGTAGCTATATGAAAGCAACCGTAAACAAACTGATACTATGTCAAAATCTAGAACACACAGCTCAAGCAACGTGTCTGCTAATCATTTTTTCAAAGCTGTTCAAAAATTTAGAATATGTAGTCGAAAAATGAAGTTTTGAGCTCAGCTTGTATTTTTGTTCTTTGAGCAAAAACTTTTTTTTCTTTGTTTAACGCAACTTTTTTTTATAAGTCAATCTACTGTTCATATGAACCGACAGCATTTACTCGAGACACAAAATGTCCCTCGTGTAGGTTCCAAAACACGCAGCGATGATATAAAACAGAACAGAATATGCCGGCCGCAGCGAGAAATTCTTCGGTAATTTTGACATATGGCCCAGTTTCTTATATGAACTGGAACTATAATAGTCTAATGTATAACATAGTCCCATAAAAAGTCTATTATGCGCTTCTAATAATACCCAGCATCTTCTATGAACCTATAATCAACTGAAAAACCTAGGCCATTGGATATGTCTCACCGCATTATCTACTGAACCACCGACAACCTTAATTTCATAGTTTCATAATAGTCATAATACCTTCCTTATAATCATCAAGGATAACCTACTGATTCCATCCATGAAGTAGAGAGATTCTCAAGCAGGCTGTTCTTTTTATTCAGGTATTGCATAAGCTCAAAGGTCAACTCTATAATTCACACAGCACTGCTTAGTCGGAGGAAAATTTTAGAGAAGAAGAGATCGAAAAATTTTAACCTGACAAATGTTACAAGTAACCCATATAATTTCTGGCATAAAATTTTTACAGCCGCAACAAAATTCTATCAGAGATGGTTCCAACGGACAAGATAAGGAAGATTAATCGATGGAGGATCCAGACGGCCCTGCCTAATACCCCGACGAAATGGAATAGGAGACAAAACCTGTACTTTATCAGAATAGCACAGTCTCTGCAGAGCTCCCGGATGATCTTGAGCCATCTGGATGGGAACTCAAATGAGTCGAAAGCAGCCAGAAGGTACTCCTGAGAGACACTGTCGAAAGCCTTCATTTGATCCAAGGATATCATGGCTAAATCTCTTATCACAAAGGTTACAAATAAAACTTTTCTACAATTGTAAGACTTTTGAAAACTTTAAGCTTTCAACATTTTTTTGCACTCTGCGTTTGCAACGCTTCTCAATTTTAACCTCTTGTTCTCCAACGATGAATCTCACTCAACGTCCTCTTTTTACATTAACCCCAATAATCAGTCCGAATCAACGTCCTATTCTTTACGTTGAAATAACAAATTTATCTTCGATTTGAATGAATATGATTTCTTTTTACTTTTTCTTCAAATTTATTGCAGATTTTCTGGTCCCCCATAGAAAAAAAAGCTCAAAGTGCAATGGGTTAAACTCTAAATCATTCCAGTCAATTAAAATTCAAATTTAATACATCTGTGCCCTTGTAACTGCGGTCACAATTGATCTGTTTACTTAACCCCCTTAAAAATACTTGAAACATTTCATGTTGTGTAAGGAAGTCGTGTGTCGACAACCAAAAATTTACTGTAGCATCGGCATTTATCTTGCTATCAGTCCGCTTGTCATTTCTATCTTAAACTCACTCAACAATTTTTTTCTTGTATCTGAATACATTTCCTGGGCCCCTTATTCAATTTCAATACACTTAGCCCTTTCAAAACACAAAATAAATAGCCCCGGGCCAATAGATATCTGAAGATGTCTCACATCGTCAAGTCTTCGATGTCAAATTAATTGCGCTACAAAGCACTTGACAACTTTTCTATTATCAAATAAGTTGGCCGCCCAAGATGCCGAACAAAATCTTTAAGGAAAAAGGGCGAATGTGGGGAGAAATTCATTGAAGCCGCGAGCATGTTTCATTTGTTTATGCATCCGATGGACCGCGGTGATGAACGCGACCACAGGAAAAGGTCAGAAAAAGTTCTTTCAAGCAAGAACGATGGAAAGATGTAAAGATGCTGGGTTCTGTGCCAGAATTAAAAGTACCAGATAACTGTAGGGCCATGATACCCGCACAATTTCCCTTTTATGATTGTCACACCCTAGTCTTCCTGTGGGCCTACGTAATAATTTCCCATAAATCAAGAATCGGTCGTGTCTCAGGGCGCTTTCAATGAGAAATTGAATGGATCGCCACATACTGCACAATGCACCGGGTATCGGAATTTACATGGGTAGAGAGTCATGCACAATTGAAAATTTGCATAATCGAATGCTTTAATTGCTTTACAAATTTCAAGTGATAAAGTCTCTGGCCAACAATGCTTTTCCGGACCAGAGTGGATGATAGGTGTGGCCATTGCTTTTTAGCCTAAAGCTACATGATTCGTGTTGAACGTGAACTCGGAACATTTGCTTAGTTTTATTTGTCGAGTGATAATATAGTGATTTTTTTTAAACTAACTGATCTCGTAGCGTTGAGTGGTCTTTTTACGAGACCTAGACTTGCACCAACCTACTTTCATCGTTAAAAATGCTATTGTTTAGATCCGAGTGTGGTTTTCATTGTTTCCACCTGATAAGCTTTTGATTTCCGATTCAATTATAGAATACTTTTTCTAGTTCCTGAAGATATGAAAGTAGAAGGTGACATGTTTAGCACAAAATCTTAAGACACCCAATTTCCGGATGTCTGTTCCATTAGAGTGTAAAGATTTTCTAATTCGTATGTGCGTTGTTATAATAAATCATAGCAAACATAATATCTTAATATACTAGAGGAGAATACCTGGTATATGCAGGAAAATACATTTTTGAAAAACGATTACTACTGAGTGAATTAAATAAGGGTATATTATCATAATACCATTACGGGAGCTTCCCCAAACTCCCCTACGATGGAAATAATTTCTATCACACACACAGACACACCAAATATCCCATTCTCCCACATCAAAATTCCATCACACCCAACAAACTCATTACCAGTTGTATTGCAATTTTTATGCGTGCGAGGAAATTTGTTTGTGCACAGGGTGAATTTTCCTGCGTGCGAAAGAAATTATTTTTGTCGGATGCATCTCGGTAAGACTTTATCGCCCCCATCAATTGACATAGTCCGCCGGGGATTTTGACAACGATTTAATTTATATGCCCGTGGTTCTCTTGCTATCTTGAGTGTTTCTAACTGCCTTCGGATGAGGTTTTTGATAAGGTCGGTGTGAATGATAAAGTAGCCACTATTACTATTATTATGCCAGTTTTCATCGGATTTAACAGCTTCAGCTCCGCTATATGAATTACATATATAGAATTAAGAGCAACGACTCCATAAGTGAGCCCTGCGGTACTCCATTAATACCAAAAGGAACAACTCTCCATACAGTCCTCAGTCCTCACAACACATATGTAATTACTGGTCAAAACTAATTAATGCGAAATTTTCCAATTTCATTTTTAAAGCAACAGCAATAAAACATACTAATTACCTCAACTTTCCCTCAATTAACTCAATTTTCCAGAAATTAATAGCCGAGAAGCATCAGATATCCCTTTCAAAATTAAATTTTCTGCCCAATTTATTAAGGATATGAATTTCATAATTACTGTTCGTAAAATTTCAGTAATTATCTTAACTGTGCTTTAATACAAAAATCATTTAGACTGTAAGTTACACTGAAGACCACCAACTGTTAGAAGACTCCATATCTTTGAAGAGTATCAGTTCTTGGGGCAGGGTACCTTTTCTTCGCTGCCAAGTCAGAAAATATTAAGCACGAAACGCAGTCCCAAATACTTGAGCATCACTGCTGATTACCATCTGCATAATCACCTCAACTTTGAATCAATCACACGCATTTCAGGAAGGTATGCATCATTATGTTCACGTGTGATTAATTAGTCAAGTGCGGAGCCCCAAGTTCGGATCTCATGAATTGATTTTTATCTTGTTTTTCTGTCTGTTCTGGTCATATTTCCACCCAACCCAGGCGAGCATTTGTTTTGTTCCGCTGAATTCGTCTTTTTTCCCCCAAGCCCAAATACGAACCACTTCCATCCAGAGATCGGAAGGTTACTGGTCCAAACTTAAATGGTCAATCAAAATCAGTCTGTATCCATTTTCCCATCCATCAGAAGGTTTTCTGCATTGACCGGAATAAGTATGCCGTGCGGAGTCAAAAACTAAGGTGGTGACTCTTGTGATTAGAACGCCTATTAACTGTGGTATCAGCAAGTGATAGTTATACTACGCCTTGATCACTGCTAGCGATAAAAGGCTCCATAGCTTGGCTTCGCAGCGCCAATGATCCGATAATGTGGCAGCTTCGAAGAAAAGTTAATTAAACGTCTCGATGTCGGCCTGAAGGGCCTCAACAAGACTTCATTTAACACAAAAGCGTGACATGCAAATTATTCAAAAGTGTGTGGACGTCAATCATATTTGTTTTCAAAAATGATTTATCACGTCCACCAGAAAACAGCCCTGGGCCAAAGAAGTGCTCCCTTTTGAGACAGACACTTCCAATTTCAGCTAAAATGAAACCTGAACACTCCGGCAGACTTGGGCTGGGTGGGAACAGGTCGAAATTCGTTACCTGTATCTGGCCGTCCTTTTAATTCTTGTTGTTGCCCGTGATGGATTTAAAACTCTTTCAGTTCGATATTTATCTCTGGAAATTCTTTGAAGGATTCTCATTACACACACTTGACAAAGCAGCCAGCTTTTACAGTGTGCGGTGGCTGCTGGGCCATTGAGCTCCTCTGGGGACTGGCACCATGAATCCACTCAAAAGTGCACTTCAGGTAGCCGCAGCATTTGCCACACCTGTGCTGGAATATGCCAGTCGCTGGAAAGTATATGACACACAAATTTACATATTTTGATTGATGAATCGGTTTTCGTTTATAGGTAGCGAATGACCCCTGGGAAAGAGTTAAGCAAATTCCGCCTCTCGAGTCTCGAGCATACTCTCCGGTGGCTCCTCAACACCATGGATTTGTTTACCTTCTTCAACAGACTATTATAACAGTCATTTTACACTGAACAAATGCGCTGAAGGACTACTTAATTGTTATTCTGATGTCCAAGTTGCTTCCTCTGGTTAGTTGTGGGCATAAAGTCGAACTAAACATCTCCAGAAATTCAATGAAATACTTTTCCCGTAAATAATCGAAAAATATCTTAAATGAATCGCGGAACCCCGCTGTGCGCGTATTTGGGGTTCAGTAACATTCGGTCCCTGAAAATGGCGTAGACACCAAACTGGTTAGGACTCAGATTTTTCAATGGTGATTGAGCTACTGATAAAAACCCGAAGAGAAATTATTTATGTTGACAATTTGTGGTTGCCCGATTAAATTAATTGCGCATTTCATGGGCACACTAATTAGTAGAAGTCGTTTACTTTGCATCCGATTTAATTAATTGCTTCATTCGAATTCCTCGGAAAATTTCAAGGTATGCAAATAGTTTCTGGATGAGACTTTACTATTTGTTTTCGTCTTTTATGACACCTTCACATTACATTAAATCGCCTCTTAAACTTTACATATCCAAAGTCCAAATAGACTTTTAATTTCCACATCAATTTGAAGGATGTGGGTACCGTAAAAAATTTATTAACACTTATACCGAAATAAGAAACAACTTAATTAGAGGAGCAGGCGTCTAAAACCACCATCTGAATCTTAACGTGCCATTAATGGTGTGGTGACATGTTTTTGAGTGCGTGATTTATTTTTTCCTGACTTTCTGCCTCTGGCCATTTTTCTACACCTATATATAAGTGGACCAGATCTGTAGCGTATCACGTATCACTTCTATACGATTTTGTTTTCATTTCACAGAGTTGTTTTCTACTTTTATGAAATTTTAATACCTGATGCTAAAAATTAGAATCCCAATTGCAATTTTCACGTCATATTAGGGCTTATCATTTGTTTAGTGCATTAGCTTGTTTTATTTTAGCGCCACATGTTCAAATTGTCCATCAGTCAGAAATATAAGCACAGAACACAGACTAATCAGATGTCTCATTAAGAGCAACGCAATTTTCCGACTTTGTGGTAATTCGACTACGGAGACAATGAGTGTTTTTGATCGTAATGATTTTTAGCATTTGCTGCTAAAATATTGAAAAGGACAACCAAGCTATAAATTTAAGTGCAAAAAAATTGCTGCTTCTGATGAAACTTATAGTTTAGACTGCATTCCACGATATAGGACTATTTAGAATCTTAGTTGTTTTTACGTCTCCATGCTCTATCAATAAAAATATGGGGCTAGCAGAAGGTCTATTCTGGCAAATCAATTTGGTGTTTATACATAATATGTAATAATATTTTGTCTTCTTAAGGACGATGTTGCCGTTAAAATATTATTAGCTGAAAAATAATAAAATGTACGCAGTTTGGCTAATGGCCAAAAAGGAACGATTCCTTTACCGCATCTTTACCGAAAATGAAGCAAAGCAAGGAACGGGCTACTCCCGGTGAGCAAGCAACACTTCGCTCTACATGTGGTAGAATTCAGAAGGCAGAATTTGTTGGAAATTGCTGAGAAAGAATCAAGCTACCGACAGTGATACTGACAAGGACCAGATCTGCCGCTTAAATGAGGCTTTTCAGCAAAAGAACTCAATCACAATAGCCAAGTTATTCTACTCCACGACAATGTAGGATCTCATACTGCCAACATCGTCAAAATGGCCCTCCAAGAGCTCCAGTTGAAGGTTTTTTTGCATGTACCATATTCTCGAGATCTCGCGTCATCAGAACACTATCTTTTCCGATCATTATCAAACTAAATGCGGGGCGTTACATTTATCTGCGAAAAGGAGCTTAAAATAAGGCTTGTAATCTTTTCTGAGACCAGATCCATCGATTTCTGCCGATGAGGTATTGGCAAACTGGTCAAACAGCATAGAAGAATACATAATTGATTGATCTGTTGTAGTTATCTCTGTAGAAACGAGTTAAATAAAACAGTGAACATCAACACTCATGGAGGAGAGTTTGGAGTACGGGTAGGCAGCTTGCTCAGCTAGCTTCCAGATTTTGTATGGATTTTGTATAATACTTCGCGGATTTAGAACTATCTTCTGGGCTTTTATATTCCAACTTTTGATATTAGGGATTTTGTACTTCTGAATTATTAAACAACCCGATGACGTTCTGTGGTGTAAATGGAAATATTATCAAAAACTCCGTCAAATCCAAAAAAGCACTTGGGGTGAATTTTTCAACAGCTTGGCATTGAACGCTCTTGAACAATCTGTTGATCTATTTTGTTCTTTCTTTGTTCAAATATAGTTGAGCTGACTGTCTTTACATTTATATTGTCGCTAACGTTGGACGTTTGCCTAATATCTTGATATCGACTACTAACGTAAAAATGTACAAGTTCGGAACATTAAAAATAGAATCCCTACAAGTCATATGAAAATTTATCCACTACAACGCTATATTTAGCAACTTTAAGTGACTGGAAGCATTGCCACTTATCCGAAATTTCACATCGACAGGTCATGTCCAGTAATCTCTTTCCATTTTACTACTTCCTCCTCAGATACACTATCTTTCGAATTTTAATACCAATTCCAATTTTTAGCATGTCACCCGCCATATTGTAATATATTCTGCATTGCTTTAATAGAGCGTAACTCGATATCTCGATCACTCCTCCTAATGGATTGCTTTGCTGGACGGTTGAAAATCCTCTTAGCAAAGGAATATAGTCTGTTTTTAAAAACAGATATCTAGTGAATTTGCATGCAGCAAAGATTTTGCGGTCGTACTCGTACTCTATCATCAAATCCCGATTGAGGGGATTTTCTGTCGTGTGGCCCATCTGGTGACTTCGAAGTTTCTGCTCCTATGTTGCTTGACTTAAAGTCGTTCAGCTACTTTTCTTTGCACTATCAAATGACGTGTTAACAGCCATTAACAGGTTTTTTCCTGGGGTTTTTTTTTCTTTGTTTCTTTCTTGTTTTGGCCGTACGTTGTACACAGTTTGACTGCCTGGGAGTGAAACCTTAAGGAAGAAGTTTTTACCTTCCCAAAGTCTGATATGTTCGCAGTTGGTTGGTTCATCGCGTGTTTACTGCTAAAAGTGAAGTCTTTCATTTTTAATGGATCGATATGGCACATTTTAGTAGGTTAATGCTTCTTTTTAAGTTAATTTTTTTTTCTGGGCATACACTGGATTACGATGTTATTACGGAAGGATCCATTAAGCCGTTTATTTGCCAGAAATTGAAAAATTTCCTTCCCCATTAAAGTAGTTTGGAAGTGCCTAAAACACGAAACAGAAGCCAGGCCGGCCTCAAGCTTACCACGCTCGCGATTATAATCGCTGGAAAGTTTCAATTATTTTCTCATATTTCCGTGCAAAAACGTACTTTATGACAGTTTCATATCACTCTATCTGGACATTTTCCCTCCTGTTTGTAATGCAATTGTCTCGGGTTATTTTATGAACTACCATGAATCATTCCCACCCTGCATGGTGGTAAAGTAAACGAAGACGAGGACCATAAATTATTTCAGTAAAGTAAACTGCCTGCTGTCTCAACAGTAGCATTTTCACATATTACATCACTTGGGACAGTGTAATAAAACAATTTCCAGAAAATTTTTAGATTTTAGTGTCCCAGTCACGAGTTATAGACAATTATTTTGACTGGGTGTCCGCTTTCATCTTACAGACCCCGAAGAGATTTCTAAAGATTTTATGATTGTCGAGTTATCTTTTGCCGTGACAAGAGTCATGCTACTATGACTGACTACTGTGCATCTCCACAGCCTTCGATTTGTTGCTGGCAGGGAAAGGTATCAATGATTTCTGATTCAGAAGGAGAGATTATAACTCACCAGATAATAAAAATATCTATTTCACAAAAGTCTGATTTTTACTACTGTTTGTTTCTGTTTTCCGTTCCTGCAAAGTGAAAATATGTTGACTGGAAAACCTTTCCATAAATTTTACGGCTGGAAAATTTTACAACTTTGATTTCTTGAATCTGGTGGCTTTTGACGAAATTACATAACCGCATAATATGACTCCCCCCCACCGAATTTTGGTCTGTGCTAAACAACAGGGATTGTTTTATAGATGTAATGAGG